>JBBPRP010000155.1:0-21902 GCA_038093135.1 Leccinum longicurvipes
CGGTCGGGCGCGATGTCCGGGTGGACGTGCGCGTGGCATACCATAACCCCCGCGCGCTTGCGCGCGCAACCGTGTGCAGCCTCCACAAGGGCGAAAACGCACACGGCATAGGAATATATGTACGTCCACCTTTCCTTTCCTTTCTAGTCTTGTTGCCACTGTTCCTTCGTTCCAATCTGATCGATCTTCGTGTTATGTCGTTCTATCTAGACACCTGGGCCAGCATCATGGACCGACCCGCGCGATCAGCTTCAATTTGACGTCGTATGGACCCTCCCGGCTATGGCGTCCCAGCACACCCCGCTCCACGTCCGCGCATTCACGACCGATACGGGCAACTTTGCTTATGACATTCGCGACTTGTGGCAGGGGGTCGCGTTCGACGACCTCCGACTTTCGACGTCCAATGCTCGTGTTCGTGTCGAGGTACGTGACCCGGTCCTGAGTCTCCATCTTGTCGGTGATGGTACTGACCACTGACGTCCTTTCGTTACTCCAGTCCATCACGCTCACGAGAGGTTCCGTGACTTCAAGCAATGGTGCCATCGTCGGCCATTTCAACACTTCTGACGTGTTGAAGCTGTACACTTCGAACGCGCCAATTCAGGCGACCGCGTCTCTCCTGAGCGCCGGAGGAAGACAAGACGAGGGGCCCGTCCGACTGGAGATGCGCACAAGTAACGGGTACGTGCCTTTGCTCGCCCTACCCCGCACGAATTAACGCGGATGCCCCCGTTACAGCCAGATCACTTCGTCCGTGTCGCTGATGACACCGTCTTCTGGCTCTGGCTCTGGCACGGAATGGACTGGCGACTTTGTCGTCCAAGCGCGCTCAAGCAATGGGGCGATCCAACTGCAGTACGACGACATGCCCCTCGGCGCGCGTCTCGCGTCGGACGTGCGGACGTCGAATGCGGCTGCGTGGGTGGGTATGCACCCGGCATTTGAAGGGCGGTATGCGGTATCGACGTCCAACAGCCGGGGGGTAATGAAGGAGGACACACGGGTGGTGGATCCGTCGGGGACGGGGAGGCGGCGCGTGGTGACGCAGAAGGGGACGAGGAACGGGAGTGGGGTGACGGGGGAGGTATATTGGGATGGGGACGCGGGGGGTGGTAGGAGGAGGGCGAGGGAGGAGAACGTGAGCACGGTGGGGAGCAGTAATGCGCGGGCTGAGTTGGAGCTGTGAGGTTCGGCGTAGAGGGTGTTCTGTGATATCGTTATGTATAATTTTCTTCGGGGAGACGTTGCGAGGATTGCTGATTTGTTTACTTTGTTGATCGGGGGATGGGCCGTCGCCGTGTATTGTTAGTTGACTTCTTAGGTTTCATATGCATGCCTACGAATACACCTCCGGTATTCCATGTGCCGTCCTTCATGTGATCTCCATATTCATGGTCGCTGGGATATACATTACGTAGTAGTAGGCAAACATGGTCATATTTTGGCTGGCCCAGGAATAACCCAAACTAGTTAGTAGGTGGGGCGTGTGAGCAACTTGAATATTAACCATATCCTCCGAGTCGCTTCTTCTTATCGCTCTGTCACTGATGCGGCTGCGTTGTCGACAATGATGGGTGTGCACTGACGAAACATCGTTTTATCGATGCTAACTTTGCGTCAGATTCACAAGTCAAAATCAACACCGGCAGCGAGCAGAGAGTACTTGCTCTGGCATTTGCAGCAAATGGCGAGTACATCGTGAGCGGCGGGGAGTGTGTTCGAGTATGGCGAGTGGAAGACGGTAAAGAAATGGCAACAATGGAAGCAGAGCTTGGGGTCATGCAGTGCCTGGCTGTCTCTAACGACGGCAAGTGGATTGCAGGGGGGTCAAACTGGCCGGCTCAACAGGTCTTGATTTGGGACGCAAAGACGTTCAAAAGAGTCTTTGATCGCCAAGAGAATGACAGAGTCGTTCAGGGAGTTGACTTCTCGCCTGACTCGACCAAACTCCTCGTTGCTGCCGGTGAGATAGTCACTGTCCTTGAAGTTACATCTCGCGGGCGTGTCCAACTTGGTCCACCCTACCACGGGAATGAGGTGTATGCAGCCAAGTACTCCCCTACAGGCGATCGCATCGCAACAGCCACAAATGATTTCGTTCGGATCTGGGACAGCAATAATGGCGCCTTGCTTGCGGAAGCCAACATACAAGTCACTCCGGTACACAACAAAGGTCTATTATGGGTTGACCATAACTTCCTTCTTGTTGTATCCAATACCAAGATAACGAGAGTCGATGCATCCACAGGCTCACAAGTATCGGAGTGGCATGTGCCCCGTGCTCATGCATTTGCATGCATCACTCTGCTGCGACACGCAGAATTTATCGCCTATTCTACTGATCGGACTGTCACTTTTTGGCACACGTCGACATAAACCCAACTGGCACATATCGAACACCCTAAATCCATACATTCAGTTGCATTCTCTCCTGACGACCGTTCGATTGCAATTGGTGGAAAGAGGGGGGAAATTGTCGTTGCAGGCCTAGCTCGCATTAGTGTGGCAAGTATTTTGGTTCAAGGCGACTGTCTTTATTACTAAACCGTGGTCCATCTAGTCGCATATCGGTAACTTATTGCAGGAACCGGACATCCATATCGACACCGCCATCGTCGATTTCTGGAAGCACGATCGTCTCGTGGAAGTTGAAGCGTCGTTGACCGTAGGAACTGGCACAAGTCATTTTTTAATCACCTGTAGATCTATCGTGAAAACGCACTTGCAACAATGGGACGCTGCAATCCTTGATGCGGAAGAGGTGTTCTCCGTTTTTTTTTTCTCACTTCAGTTGAAGTTAATACACATCTACACCAAGTCTATCCGCATTCAGCCCTGCGTCATTGGCTATATTTCTAAGGGCATCGCGCTCGGTGGAAAAGGAGAAAAACACAAGGCTCATCAAGCGTGCGACATTGCGTTCCAGCTTCTCCGCTCGGTGCATCACATTAGGGTTTTACTTCTTGTGAAGGTTTGTGGACCGTGCGCTTGTACTGCTTAATCCTTCACCTTTCATCCACTCTTATTCCGCAGGCAATCATAGTGTTCATGGTCGGAGAACACGAGGATGCATTGTCACGCGTCGAGGATCTAATAGCCACCGACCTCTTCAATTCACCGCACTGTGCAATCCAGGTATGTCCATGACGCATCCCCGCATTAGAAACACCACCACTAACGTCTTTAACAGGCGTATATGTATCTTCTTATCGGAAACTCGCAGATGAGGAGTGGTAACTATGAGGGTGCGATTCAGTCCTTTGAGCATGCACGAGCCAGATCAATGGATTACGTGGGGGATGATCTCATTACCTTTACATTGGTAAATTTCCCGCCTCACTTTTGCGCAATTTGCTGCTAATGGCAATCTTCATGCTAGATATTCGGCTGGAAATTCGACGACCTTGGTATCACGGTCCGACAGCGGCTTTGTGAATCCCTCTATGCTGCAGGTCGCATAAAGGACGCGAGTGAATCAGTGTTGGAGATGATATACCGCTTTCGCACAGAACTCTATACGAGGCGACCCCTTACGGAATGGGTTTCAGGTAGATTTACTCTCTGATCGTTAGTCCGCATATATTCAATCATTTCCATCAGGATTTACACACCAATATCTCTCTATTTCCCATTGTAATGATGCAGTGTTGGAGGGCGACAGCTTCGATAAAGCGCCGAAGCCTCATGCAACCCTTGATCCGATGGCACATGCAAAGCTAATAGCATTGCGGGCGTGGGCAAAATCAACGCTGATGCTTCACCCATGGAAAGATACGTTGTTATCTTCTGGCTCTGTAAGATTTCCTTCTGCTCTTGTATTCGTCGATATATAATATTGTTCACATGCAGTTCACAGTTCCGATATTGTTAGTATACCGTGCTGTATGTGAACATCTCGAAACGGAAGGTCGTATAATGGAAGCTAGTGAATGCTTTTGCCAAATGACGAACGAATTAGTAGAAAAGATTAATGGGCAAAATGAGCAGACGAAATGGGTGTTCGGTAAGACATCTTGAGTGTTGTATAGCTTGTTCTTCATCTCATCGTCGTGAACTAGAATTTAAACACCGTTCCCTAGTGAAGCTGATGGATCTCGGAGACGCTGCATTGGGTGCGGAACGGCATGATGATGCAATTCCTCACTATTCGGCTGCATTGGCACTCAACCCTGCTACTACTCAAGCTATCCTGATCAAGCGAAGCAAGGCGTGTGTGCTCAAAGGCTCGTGGAAAGAGGCATTAGATGACGCAGAAAAGGTGTGTCCTTTTGTTTCATGTAAGATGGTTCCCGTCGATATATCATTACAAGGCGATCATGCTCGATCCCTCATCTCCATGGGGTTACGAAAGGAAGCACGCAGCTTTACACCAGGCAGGTGACTATGCTGGGGCAGTTGAGGCATTCGGGGAAATGCTCTCTATTATGATGCAGTCACCTGATGCGGATATTCGCGGTGAGAACATCGACGTCATAGTATGGTTCTTCTACTTATCTTTCCTCCAAGAACATCGTCGCAACTATTCCAATCCAGCAGAAACGGTGGAGACGATTCGGAAAACAGTGCAAGACACCATTCGGGACTCACCCCGTGTGCTTATTAACACCATCTCTGGTCGCCTATGTAACAAATCGGAACAAGCCGCCGCATTCGAGTCACTGCCGGTCTTCAAACAGTTGATCTCATCTATGACGACAGAGATCGATCGCGCCCGCATCGACCACACAGTTATGGAATACTATCGTTATGCGACATTCTCGCACAAGTGGGACGAGAACGAACCTTTGTTCCACAAGGTCATCCAGGTCATTGTATATGATCTCGAGGAATCGCTTACGCACGACAAGCTTCAAATGTTCTGCAAGATCGTGCGGGATTCAGGGTTCAATTGGGCATGGAGCGATACGTGCTGCATAGACAAAACAGATCACTTTGTTCTCCAAGAAGCCATCGTGGCGATGTTCAAGTGGTATGAAGGCTCTTCCCTGACAGTCATTTTCCTCCGTGGTGTTCGGTCTCCATCGCGGCACGGTGATCTCGTAAAGAGTGTCTGGAACACTCGCGCATGGACATTCCAGGAATACCATGCATCGAAAGTGGTTAGGTTTTATACAGAGGACTGGCAGCCATACATGAACCTGGATGCCCCAAACCACAAGGAGTGCCACGAAATTATCTCGGAGATGGAGGAGGTGACGGGCATTTCTGCACAAGCCCTGATGTCACTGCAGCCGGGATTGGATGACATCCGAACCAAGCTATGTCTAGCTTCACAACGGCAGACGACGCTCGTTGAAGATGCTGCATACTCACTCCTGGGGATATTTTCAATCTCGTTGCCTGTTGTATATGGGGAGGGGGACAAGGCACTGGGTCGACTGTTGGCACAGTTGCTCACCAGCTCGGGAGACACAAGCATACTCGCATGGACAGGGAAATCCGGTAGCTTCAATAGTTGCCTCCCGGCGGATATCTCTGTGTTCAGCTCGTTACCAACCGCTCAAATCCGGCTGGTCACTGATGATGTTGAAATGGACAAGACGGTTGCCGGACTGAATTCGGCATTAGTTATGAAATTGTATGATCGCCTGGTTGACCTCCCCGTACCATCATTTGGAGGACGACGGATGAGGCTTCCGTGTATCGCCTTCAAGCTTGGACCTGTATCAGGTTCTCGTGCCGGCTTGGAACACGTCTTTCGTGCTCAAACTACTGCCCTCGGAGTTGTGGAGATACGGACGAACGAAAATCTGTCTAGAATGGATTCCCTCTATCTGATTCACCCCTGGATTGACACTCTCCTCGACCGTCAGCCTGTTGGAAATATCATGGAGAGAGTACTAGAGGAGTCCGAGGATACGAATGACTTGATAGGGGGGTTGTCATTGTCTTCTGAGCTTTCCAATGTTAGACTAGCACGCGATCCGTCACGAGTATCACGGCTCGTTGCTCGTCTTGGCCTGCCATACGGCGGACAGTCCCCCACATACCTTGGAGATGGATCTTCCCTCCGACCGCCGTCGTCCGTATCGCAGGTCGAAAAACTACTACAAGCCCGCCGAGCAATTGCCAGACTCAGAAAACCGTTCG
The DNA here is from genome assembly GCA_038093135.1 of Leccinum longicurvipes. Classification (NCBI taxonomy): domain Eukaryota; kingdom Fungi; phylum Basidiomycota; class Agaricomycetes; order Boletales; family Boletaceae; genus Leccinum; species Leccinum longicurvipes. The sequence continues at coordinate 6,094 of JBBPRP010000155.1, forward strand.
GTGCATTTCTATTCACGCCAAGCCCTGGTGGTGTAGCTGCATACAGAAGGATCGTGACGGAGAATGTGATCACTGTACAAGTAATGGAGGAGATTACGCCGATGATATTAAACAAGCTGGTTGAGGGCGTACGGACATTAGATGTCCTTTGAAGACGGTTCTCAGTTACACATCATTTCGTTGCTGATTAGTACAATACTTCCATTCTTTCCCCCATCTAACACTCATCACCTTCTGTTTTCTGGCAGTGAGATTGTACGGTCCAGAAATGGGCCTTAGAGTGTAACCTTGCAAAAGTTTAGTATACTGGCCGGCGATGTAGCACACCGCATCTTTGTTTGATGGATAAATCAATGCAAACGAACATCTTTTTTCGCACAGCCCGAGTCTTGTCTTCTTGATTCCTGTGATCCTGCATGATTGCGTTGACCCATCTCCGGGATATTGACACGCCGAGTACTGATGGTTTGAGTTTTGTACGGACGCTACGACCTCGTCGTGAACTTCCAAAACGAAGGTATCTGTGACGAAGAGTGCGGAAGTACGATGCACGGACTTAGTAACTAGATACTCCGCGGTGATGAGAAAGCTCGTCGGACGTATTACATAAAGGATTCGCGCATTTTTACGACATGCAAGTTGCAACTTGAACTGGGGCTCTTGCAAGACTACATATTTATTTATTTATTGTTTTCATTCTAATCACCGAGTACTACTACTAGGATAGTACTGAGAATTACTATGGCTTGCGGTTCAAGTTCAAGTCTTCTGCTAAAACTGTCGCGGAAAAAGTTCTCTGGTAGAGTGAAACCATATTTACTAGGCGTCGCTCAGGTCGTCCACTAGAAGATTTGTCCTGCTACCAGAATGATATGCAGCTTGGCCCTTCGACTCATTCTCGAATCTTGCACGAGGGCCGATGGTATCTCTGAATCTTATCTTGGCAAGTGACATAATCCACTTGTGGCACTATAAGTAGTAAAGCGTAAACACGCGCACAGTGGCAGAGTCTCTGATTCCCGCCATGTCTCGTCCTTGTCGTTTCTTCAACACACCCACTGGTTGCAATAGAGGCAACCAGTGTACATTCTCACATTCATCGCCTTCCTCTAACTCAAATCGTCCCTTTTCTCCATCGACCGTATCTGCTGCGCCACAAAGCGGTGTTGCTCATACAGGCGGCTCTGCCACTAGTGGAGACCCCCCTCCTGGCATTTGCAGGTTCTTTTGGGAACAGGGTAAATGCAAAAGGGAGTTCAGTTGTCGTTATAGGCACGACCAGAAAGGGAGAGAGGGCAGGACATCCCCTGCCACGTCCACCTCGACCGCTAGTGGTACGGGGTCACGATCTGCTGCCCTCCTTCGGCGCGTGGCTCCTTTTCTGACAGAAGAGGGCCTGGCAAAGATCGGTGGCAGCGGAACGGACGGGTTTTTCTCTCCGGATGCTGCCTCCTCTCTGTCTCCCACCGAAGCGCACAACGCACTCAAGAAATATCTTTCTGATAACTTTCGATTCAAGAGTACCTTTGAAATCTACGCATTCATGAAGCCGTTGAATAGCGCCAGTGCTTCCAATGAGAACTGGGTATGGCGCGCATGTTTTTGTTATGGCAAACAAGGTACTGAAATCGTTATCAGACTCAAGAAGATGGTCAAGTAAGTTATGAACGATGATCATAACCACGGACGATATTAACTAGTATGTATCCACGACCAGCTCCTTTTGCAAACGATGGCTTCGGTGAGTCATGAATTGGGTCATTCCTCGGTCTTTGATTTATTATTCGCCGTAGCAAAATGGCCTACATCGTTTGATTGATATCATACATTGGCAACAAGTGTCTTCCGATGCTGGAAGCAGTCGCGAAATCCTCTCCTTCCAGAGAGGTATACTGCCCATTCTTCGTGTTAGTGCAATCTTTGCTCTCAAGGTTGTCATCCCATTCACCTCTTGCAGTATTTGTCATCCGACTCCGTCATCAAAAGCACCCAAGTCACCCGAGTAAAGTAAGAGAGAAGCAAATATATTCCAAATTTGTTGCTGATAATGGGCGCAGTACTCTTTTCAACGAAATGCTACAAAACATCAATGAGCTTGCTGACACCGTGGAGAAAAACATGACCACAATCATGGCCAATCGTACCTTCAAAGATCGCAATTCAGCAGTGAATAATCCTCAGTTGGGTGTTCAGGTGTTGGTATCCATAGCTGGTGTCTTGGACGAGTACGTTTGACGTCTTTCATTCTTCCGTGATTCGTCTTCACGTCGCGTTTGCAGATGCCTTGTTCGTTTCAAGAACGCCGTGGCAAATTACCCACGCCTCGTCACTTTGGTTACAAACCTTCGCCTCTGGTTTGACCAGTGGATTGCAGAGATTTCCTCCTCTCCGCAAACATTCGATAACCCGTTTCAAAGCATCGCTAGGCCAGTTCAGGACCTCCTGGTCAACGAACTGAAGGAAAGAATCAAGCGTCTAGAATCTATCGTCAATCGTGAAGTCAGAAAAGAAACCCGTTCGGGCTCTCACAAGCATGCTCTAGCAGATCTAAACGGTGCATCTAACGAAGGTCTTGTCGCTGCGTTGCATAGCAATTACGACCCTCCGGGTGACCTGCGTCTGGATGGTCGGCGACACGACAACGATTTTGTGGACATATACGATATTCGCGTCGCTCCGACGCACGAGGAGTTGATGTGCCGACTGCAACCATTTTTGCCTGCAAATTTGTTTAATGCGCCGCACCCTGCTCCAGCGGACTCAATGCAGCGCCTGCTTGACATCCAATTTCGTCTGCTGAGAGAGGAACTCACGTAAGTATCTCCATTGATCATGCGGGAGATATACCAATGTTCGATTCAAGAGCACCTTTGCGAAGGGCGGCACAGCTGGTGCAAGATGATTTGAACGATCTCCATAAGCGAAAGACAAGACTTGGTGAACTCCTTCAGAGGGGAGGAGGAAAGTACCATGGGGTGTCCGATAACCACGATTCGCTCATGTTCAACGTGTACACCGACGTCACCTTCAAGTCCTTGGTTCCTGACCCTCGAGGAATATCCACCGGCCTCACCGTCCAGACACCTCCCGGAAGGGCTCGTTCTAGCCAGGGTAGGGCGCGCGTAGCGTTTTGGAAGGGGATGAGTGGTAAGCGACTCGTGCAAGGCGGACTTATTGCGCTCGTCTGGCAGACTAGCGTGGGAATATCAGTCCATCTCGGTACCATCGCAAGTTCAGTCAAAGAATTGACCGACCACGTCGAGAGAGACGGGGATCGCGTCCCGATTCGAGTCGTCTTTTTCGACAGTGCCATCGAGCAGCGCATTCTTTCTGAGCTGAAGAGCGGACCGTCCCCGTTCAACGACGGTGTCAAGGTGCTCGTCGAGTCGCCTGTCTTGTTCGAAGCCATTCGGCCGTTCCTTGAGGCACTCAAAACAGAGCCGGAGAACATTCCTTTTTCACGTTACCTCGCGCTTAGGCCCCCGGATTATCTCAGGACGTGCACGATTGACGCTCCCAAATATGCAAGGCTGCCAGGTTTCACATTCCAGTTGTCATCCTTGTTCGACAAAGATGCCGAGGTGGATGACTTGCAGATGAGCGTTTCAGATAGGAGTTCTGTCGACCGTGCAAGGGCAGAGTTGCGTCGGGCCAGTCGTCTTGACCCCAGCCAGGCAGATGCTGTCATTGCATCACTGACGAGGGAACTCGTGTTGATCCAGGGGTGAGTCAAGGTGTTCTGGTTTAGTATGAGCTCGTTCGTTAACCCCATTCCGCGCTCAGACCTCCTGGAACCGGAAAGGTGATACTATTCACTTAGACCACCAGCTAACACCTTGAACTAACAAATCGTTTCTAGAGTTACACGGGGGTCGAGCTCTTGCGTGTGCTTGTGGCGAACGGCATTGGCCCCATCCTCATGATCGCGTTCACGAACCACGCGCTCGACCACATGCTGTGCTCTGTCCTCGACGCGGGCATCACGGACAACATCGTCCGCTTGGGCTCTCGCACGTCTGACAAGCGCATTGGCCAATACTCTATCGAAACGCGGGAGATGGCTGCCGGACAGTCGCGCCTCAGTCCCGGATCCTCCGCCAAGTACCGCGAGCTCAAGAACGTGGGGACGGAGATCTGCGACCTGATGAAACGGATCCACGATGCTGACCTCGAGTCGGACTCTTCAGAGATCAGCAAGTATCTGTCGCTCTTCCACGCGGAACATCACGCTATGATGGCTGAGCTGCCTCAGTGGATCGCTGTCGCCAAGGGACTTTCGAATGACGAATCAGAATCTGGAGGAAAGTGGCAGAAGCAGGGTCGGAGAGGACAGGTGATCGAAGAGGACACTTCGGTCTATGCGTTCTGGAAGAATGGCGGGGACATAGAGTTTCTGGAAACAATCACCAGGCCGGCCGTTGATGCTGATCCACAGACGTTCATTCCACCTGAACCCGAGCCTGGCCCGTCGACGCGTTCTAATCCGTTTGAGATTTTGTCAAGAGAGACTGCGGGGAACAATGAGGACGAGGAATCTTTGGGAGAGACCGAGTCGGAGGGGTCGAACGATGGGTGGCTCGAAGCGGAGCCCGAGAAGCTGTGGATGACTGCTAACTTCTCTGACAAACAGGATACGAACGTCAATTCTTCGGCCACGCAGAATGCCCCTGCTTCTATGTCGGTGCCTTCTACGTTTGCTTCTGCTAGCACCGCTCCAACGGCAGTCTCGGATTCACTTGTCGATGAGTTACAAACGGAGGATCCTTACCCATCTCTTGTGAACGACGCCTTCGGGTTTTTCGCGGCTCTGGGAGAGGACGATGTTCCGACCGTACCTTCCAGAAATCGACCATTGGAAGTATTGCTTGACGACGGCGAGGTCTGGGGAATGAGTCGCTACGAGCGACAGATCTTGCATGGGTTCTGGATCGAGCAGGCGAGGATGGAGATGCAGCAGAATCAGCAGGACGAGTTTGAGCGGCTGAGGAAGAAGCATGCGGCGCAGGTTCAAGAGTATAACGAAATAAAAGAAGAGGCAAGACGGCGTTACTTGTTGTCTCGATTTTGTCAAGCCGTTCTGACACTCGTTTACACTCACACAGGTCCGGCGCGAACTGTTACGTGGCGTCAAGATTATTGGATGTACGACGACAGGTGCAGCAAAGCTTGGAACACTACTCAAAGTGCGTGGCGAAGCCCTATAGGTTGTTTTGATCATGTGTTTTGATCACGACATTCACTGTTATTTGTACTTTACAAAGTCCCTAGCACCGAAAGTGCTCCTGGTCGAGGAAGCCGGACAGGTCCTCGAGGCTCACGTGCTAGGCAGCCTCGTGTCTTCAGTGGAACACCTTATCCTCATCGGTGATCCCCTCCAGTTGCGTCCGACGTTGAACAACTTTGGCACGTATATTGCAGACTTTGGCACCCATATGTTTGACATTGGTTTGGTTTGTTTTCTTTCTAGCGCTGTCGATGGACCACTCGCGCGGGAGCAAGCTGTATAGGTTCGACATGTCGCTGATGGAGCGCCTGGCGACGTCCGGTCTGCAAATGTCGCGGATAGACGTGCAGCGACGCATGCGTCCGACGATTTCAAGCCTTATAAGGCATGTATCAGGACATTTATCCGACTCGAAATATAATAACAATGGTGGTTATGAACAGGAACACGCTGTACAACGGTTTGCAAGATCACGAAATGGTTATGTCCTACCCTGACGTTCGGGGCATGGTGAAGAACGTGTTCTTTGTCACTCATAGCCACAAAGAGAATGGGGGTGCGGACGATACTGCCAGCAAATACAACGTGTACGAGGTAAGAACATACATGCATACGAACCGTATTTCTTTTGCAAAGGACTCACCCACTAAATCCAAGGTGGAAATGATCAGAGACCTCGTACTCTATCTCCTCCGGTAGGCTGTGCGAGACTTTTTCTCCTGCCTATGACTACTATTTTCTCTAGACAGGGCTGTTACTCCACGGAAGGTGACATCGTCGTCCTCTGTGCGTACTTGGGCCAGCTCGCCCGCCTCAGAGACGCACTTGGCGGGGAAGTCGCAGTCGTTATCGACGAGCGGGACCAGGCTGCACTCGACGATCACGAAGGCGACCGGGAGGACGCGGACGACTTCTTGGGCGGGGAGTCTATCCAGCGTGTTAAGGTCACGAGTCGCGTACGTTCTTGTTTTTCGGTTTTCGTCCGCGCGACCTGCGACTAGCTTGTGGATCCAATCGATGCTGAGGCTGAACGTCATGTTCTTGTATTTAGGTCAGGTTGCGAACTGTTGACAATTATCAAGGAGAAGAGGGAAAGGTGAGCAAACACGCCTCGAGTCGTGGTTCTGATCAACTAACGCATCAACGACAACAGATCGTCATACTTTCCCTCGTCCGAAACTCGGGCGGTGCGGAAGAAGAAGCGGAGGTGCAAACCATATCGCAACATACCAAGGCCAACATCGGGTTCCTCAAGGTGTGTATATACGCGCACGTTGACTCCCCGAACATGTGTTGACTTGGGCTCGCTTTAGTCCAAAAATCGCACCAATGGTATTCGTTTTTCTTCCCTCGAGCGAGTGTGGGTGTTGACTAGTTGAATGACTTTCTTCGCTTTGCTCTACAGTGGCATTGTCCCGAGCTCGCGAAGGTCTCTACATATTTGGAAACGCCGATAACCTATCTGTTAGGAGTGACATGTGGCGCTCGATCATCGAGGAACTGGACTCGCAGGATGCATTGGGCCCGGCCCTGCCTGTGGCTTGCCATCACCACCCCGAAACAGTCGAGTTTGTCTCGCGGCCGGGTCAGCTCTCACGCATCGCGCCAGACGGTACGTCTTGCACCGATCGGCGTACGATAGATATAATAATTATATGCGATTCTCGCAGGGGGTTGCATGAAGCCGTGCGACGCATTGCTAAAATGTGGTCACCTGTGTCCATTCAAGGTATGAATCTCGACGTTCTCTCTACTGTCAGTTTCTTGTTCCAATTTAACTCAAAATCCAGTGCCACTGTGACGATCCAAACCACGTCGCTGTGAGTTGTACAAAACCGTGTAGGAGGTTGTGTCATCGCGACCACCCCTGCCGAAAGATATGCAATGAGTCGTGTGGCGATTGCATGTTCCCAGTTCCCAACGTTCGACTCCCATGTGGACATGTCAAGGATTCGGTTCCATGGTACGTTCCACGAAGGGAGGCACTTCCACTGTTTTAGCGAAGCTGAGCAAACTACCGTAGCTACCGGCTGGAAATGCTCGACAGCGTTCACTGCGACGAAGTGGTGGTTAAGAAGCTAACAGACTGCGAGCACAGCGCGCCGATGCCCTGTTCCCAAGACGCGGAAGACTATCGATGCCGGTCTCGATGTGCGCAATTCATGTCGTGCTGTGGCAAGGTTTGCAATGCGAGCTGCGACGAATGTCAAGCGGTCAATCACGCCTCGGACGACGGCCAGCCAGTCAAGAGGACCAAACACGCCCGCCATCCTTGTCAAAAACGGTTGTATTGCGAACACCCTTGTCAAGAGCCGTGCTCCGAGGGACATCTATTACCCTCCTCCGCTTCGACCATAAGCTTATCGTTCCCGAATCCAGCATTGACAAATGCGTTGACGAATGTACCCGCCAGGTTTCCCCGAGCGGAGTCGACATTCGCGGATAAGCCCCCTCCTATTGGCGGAGCGAATGTGTTCTTGTCAACTCGGCCACGAAGAGACGAACTTACGCGTATTTTCCAGGTGGCTCTTGTACACATCTTCCAAGCTCTTGGGATCAGAAACGCCAACTTCTTTGCCGAAGTCTTTGAAATATCTGCTCAAATGAGTGTTGCTGAGGCACTCCACGATGTCTTCGGGTAGTTCTTTTTCTGCATCGGCGTCTTCGGACGGTGGGGGTTGTAGCCATTCTAATGGTATTTGCGCACGTGAGAGAAGAAGAGCAAGTTGACGTCTCATTATCCTGAACGTTCGGCTTAGAACAGAACGAAAAGAATGGTAAAGAGCGCAGTACTGACGGGTTTCCGGAGGCATTAAAGTCTTGCCGAATCAACTCGGCATCATTTAGCCTGACTGCTACGCTGAGAGCCTGCGGAAACCTGGAAAATTGAAGATAGATGTTGTGGATGGTCCGTAGGAAAGCAACATCGTCTGGAGGTGGCAGAAGAGTCACGCATCTGAAGAGGTTTTGAGATATAATAAGCGCCTGATATGCATTGTTACTGACCGGTCCATGTACGTGCAGACGCGTCCGAACGTGTTGATGTCAATCAAACTTGCTATTCGATCCACCATTTCGAGCTCCACAAAGAGATCCACAGCGTCTGGCTCAGCGTTATGACTGAGGAAGAATTTGGCGCACTCCAAGGCGAGCGCGCGTAAATCGTCGATTGTCCCAGAGATCTTGACAGGTTCGGGTTTGGGAGTTGCATCCTCCATCGCGACAGGCGGGGAAGAAACTGCTTCTTCACCCTCTTGGCGGATTGTGTATTCTTCTCCGAGTTCCGCTGCTAGATGGCGAACGTATTCGTGTCCCCATGAACCTGGCTCCGGTATCGTCGATGACGATGGCAGAAGGGAGGCTGAGAGTAGTCGATATCGCAGGGTCCCCCGTGGCTGCGTATCTGAGTACGTCATAGCAAGCACAGATAAGATGTCGGCAAAGAGACTCTACAAAAAAAATAAGACGCGTAGAGCATAAACATCTCGGAAACACTTGCCTTGTCCTCCGACGGGGTCCACGTATCAAAAAGCTTCTGGAGCTCGGGGTAGTGAGGGTGGAGGAACTTGAGAGGTTTAGGAACCGATGTCATGGAAGAGGTAGAGGTTCTTATGAGCGCGCGCAGAGTCTCGAGAGCAGGCCGATAGAGCTTGGTATCGGGTTCCTGATCAAGACATGTGTGTGAGCACGAACTGGAGAAGGGATATAGTGTACCTTCAATCTCTCGATCAACATCTCGAGCTCAGATTTGAGCTGAGCGTCTTCTTCCGACTAGTGTATATGCTGTCAGTTCTCGGCACGTTGATCACGGTCGCCTGACGCACCAACTCCTCCTCCTCTTCCTTCTTGTCACCATTGGCTTTGGGCGCGTCCGCCTTCTTTTCCGATGTTTTCTTCTCTTCCTCCTCTTCCTTCTTCTTGGGATCTTGTGAGGGGACCTTTATTTCCGCAGTGGGACGTTGCGCCATGGTGAAGGTCACGAAGAGTAGTTATGGACGAGGACGCGCGTCGCATGCCTCAACCAAAAGCGGTTGTTTGGCAAGGCCCTCCGTTCCAAACAACCGCTGCCCTGGACATCCTTACATGGTTACATCTTGATCAAGATGGCAGTACGCTCACTTCTCATCATCGTACATGACTTCCCGTTTGACTCCTTTCACAGAGAACCAGACGTGGTCGGAGAAATCGCAACAAAATTCGGCCTGCTGAGGACGATGATCGAGGCATGCTCGAACGGGCCGACATGCAGAACGAGCGATTTACGACCTATTACAAGGCACAGAACATCATACCGGATGCCGAGTGGGAGTATTTTATGGATTCGTTGCGTCGACCGCTTCCGACCACCTTTCGAATGACCGGAAGCAGACAGTATGGCTCATTATTGATCAGAGTAGACAGAATTGTTCTCACTGGGATTAAAGGATAGCACAAACACTCGGAGAAACGGTACAGCAGACCTACGTCCCCCTCCTGCAAAACGTCATCTTCGAAGGCGAGGTCATCCCCCCTCCTGCCCAAATACCCTGGTGAGCTCTAGTTGCGTGCATTTGGACTTTACACGTATGGAATCCACAGGTACCCCGAGGGGCTCGCATGGCAGTTCAATGTCTCCAAAAAAGTTTTAAGGAAGTCTCCCGAGTTCACAAAGTTCCATTCCTTCCTAGTGCATGAAACCGAAGTGGTCTGTTCTCGTCTTGATTTGCTCGACACGCAACTCATGCACAGTCAAGGGTAACATATCCAGACAGGAAGCCGTGAGCATGTTACCACCGCTCCTCCTCGACGTCCAGCCTCATCACAAGGTCAGTGCAGGTCCGAGTCGCATCACAGATCTTCCCACAAGCTTTCATATTGTAGGTTATCGATATGTGTGCGGCACCTGGATCCAAGGTGATATTTCAATTACCCAACCAACGTGAATATTTAATCTCGACAAAAGACAGCCCAACTACTCGAAGCATTACATGCAGATGATACTGTCACCGCAACTTCAAGCCCGCCTGGTCTCCTTATCGCCAACGACAGCGATTCCAGACGCGCCCATCTTCTCATCCACCAATCCGCCCGTCTCCCAAGTCCCGCTTTCATGGTCACCAACCTAGATGCGTCGATCTATCCGATCATTCGATCGACCGCGACAGATAAACGTCGCTCGGTCAAAAAGACCCCGAGTCAACTCTTGTTCGATCGTATCCTTTGCGACGTTCCATGCAGCGGAGACGGAACACTGCGAAAGAACATTGGTATCTGGAAGCGTTGGCAGCCCTTGGATGGGAATGGTTTGCACGGGTTCGTTCCACCAGATTCGCCCCTCTGAACGTCTGATGATGCTCTCGAAGACTTCAAACTCGCATCCTCCAACGCGCCATGCGCATGTTGGAGCCCGACGGTCGCATCGTCTACTCTACCTGTTCCTTGAACCCCGTCGAAAACGAAGCCGTTGTTGCTGCTGCTCTGAATTCCCATCCAGGTGAGGACGGTCGTCCGATTTCCTTTTCGGCCTTTTTTTTCCATACCTTCGAACAGAGTTTGAGCTGGTGGACGTGTCGTCTCAACTGCCCGGGTTGATTCGTCGACCCGGGATCACGAATTGGTTGCCAACGGTCGACCGATCCATCGACACTTCGTACCCCTCCTGGGTATCCTACGTCGAAACACTACCTGAAAACCAGCGCGCTGGGTCGAAAATGCTCGAGACCCACTGGCCTCCTAGCAATACCGGTGCGCTGAATCTGGAGCGCTGGTATGTGACATAGGACCCCCCGCAAAGTCGCATGTATGCTGACCCAGACGCGTTTCCTCGACTCAGCATACGCATCTACCCTCACCTTCAAGACACAGGCGGATTCTTCGTCGCTGTTTTGGAGCGCAAGGATAGCTGCCGACCGTCCAAAAGTAAACAAGTCGGGTAAGATTCCCCATATCCGCCGGTCACCATGTAGTATTGACGGCCCCCGAGGAAACGCGTCGCAGAAGAGCCGGAAACGGCCATCCCAGAGAGCAAAAGGCTTAGGCTGGAAACCAACGTCGCATCGAACGACCTCGATGCCGTGCCGAGCGCGACCATGTCGTCCCCCGAGCCGACCACAGCCATCGAAGTCGTCGATGTCACGATCGACGATGTCGACGAGCCAGCGGAACTAGCCAGCGGACCCTCGCACGCTACATCCACCGCACACACATCCAAACCTCACATTGCAGACTCTTCGTTCAAAGAAATGCCCTACACCATTCTGTCCTCCAACGACCCCGCCCTCGCGACCTGCATGTACGAGTTCCTTTTCCTCTGTCTCCCTTCCACCACTCACCAACGACACCCACCGCCGAATTAGGCACCAGCTCCACCTCACCCCCTCCTTCCCCACCACAAACGTCCTCGTTCGCAACCCCGCCGGTGATCCCGTCCGCTCCCTCTACCTCGTCAACGACCTCGTCAAGTCCGTCCTCGCGCACAACGACTACACCCGCCTCCGCATCATGACGAGCGGCACCAAGGTCATCACGAAACAGGAAGCTGGGCGCGGGATGGACGCCCAGTTTCGTATACTGGGCGAAGGAGTGCCGGTCGTGCTCCCGTACGTCGACCCGGCGTCGATCATGACGGCGGACGTGCGGACGTTGAGGACGTTATTGAGCACATATTACCCGTTGTGTGCGTCGTTGGAAGAGCCCTTCCGGTCGGCGATCGAGGCGAAGGGTGAGTGCTAGCCAGCGTGTCATCGTTGTTTTAGCTAACAAGCCTCGTCTCGCAGGCACGGGGAGTCACGTCGTGCGCTTTCCCATCTTGCCTTCTCCCGATACGACGTAAGCCCGTGTTCTTTGTGGGGCATCGTCCGCTTTGCGCTTCGCACTTACATGGGCCGTACACCTCTCATTCAGCCTCGCGCGCGATCTCATGCTACCCCTCTGGAAATCCAACGTCTCAGTCACACTCATGATCGATAAGAAAGCAAAGAGGTGCGTGAACCTCGCTGGGAATCCAATGTTCCACGACTGACGCAAGGTCACACAGTGCGCTCAGTCTCCGTCTGTTTGGGGAGGACGTGACCATCGCTGCCCGCGAAGCTGGCAAGAAGAGACTGACGGTCTCCGCGGGCCCCTCGACCGCCAATCAACCCGACCAGCCCGAACCTGAGCTCGACCCAAAAGCCGAAATCGACAAGGACAACTATGGCGATGAGGACGAAGACCAAAACGAAAACGAAAACGACGCCATGGACGCAGAAGAGCAAGATCAATAGCAGATGGACTCCGCGTGTGTATGTACGAACTAGACAGCGACTATGTAGATATGCAACGAAAACAGTGTCCCGAGACGAAAAAGGAAAACAACACAACTGCGCTCACAAAGAGGTTATCATCGACTGCACCCACGCATTGCCCTCGATGCGCGGTCGGAACGCCTCAACGCACCGACGCAGTTCCTCGAGCTGCGCGTCCGCAGAGACGTCCTCCATCACCACGTCCTCGCCGTCCGTGCTCTCAGTCGACTCTATCTCTGTCCACGTACGGAGGAGCTCTTCAACGATTTGAATGCCTTCCTCCATCACCTCGTCCGAGTGCTGTGGCTCCGGATGTTTGCCCACCGCAAAGTCCTCGAGCTCGTCCGCCTTGCGCTTCGCCAGCTACAACACGCACACGTGAGGACGCTGTTTGTGTAGTGGAAAAGCGACTGCCCACCTTGACAACATTGTCGGGAAAGTTGGCTAATTGGGCCACGTGAATACCGAAGCTCTGGTCCGAGACGCCTAGCAGCGCGAGTAAGCACGAGTATAGATGGGAGCAGGACAATGGCTCACCAGGTTGGACCTTGTACAGGAGCGTGATGTCCCGTTCTTGCGATCCCTCCTCTTGTCCCACGTGTGCCACGACGTGCAAGTTCTTCACGTGGGGAATCTCTTGGTCAAGCGCTGTGAGCTCATGAAAGTGTGTCGCAAAGAGGCAAAAGGCCCGAATGTTCGAAGCGATGTGTCTATCAAAAAGTATGGACGTCAGCACGCCGAAAAATGTTTGAGAACTTTGTGTACTCTGAAATTGCCCACGCGAGCCCGAAACCGTCGTAAGTCGATGTGCCTTTGATTTGACCATGAGCATTCGGGGATTCAATGAGGGTGCATCGTACTCACCTCTGCCAAGTTCATCAATGATGATCAGCGAGTCCTTTGACGCAGACTACGACGAATCATTACTAGGCAATGAGCGGATTGAGGCAAGCAAACCCACTCTAAGGATCGACGCAGTCTCGAGCATCTCAGCCATAAACGTGGAGACACCTTTGAGCTGCGAGTCACCTGCGCCCACACGACAGAGGATCGAATCAAATATGGGGAGGGTGGCCGAAGAACAAGGAACGAAACATCCGGTCTGGGCCATGAGGGCTATCACGCCGACCTAGAAATCACTTAGTTCACTCGATACTGGAACAACAGCATCGTCACCTGTCGGATGTATGTGCTCTTTCCTCCCATATTTGGTCCCGCTATAATCACGACGATGAGTGGCGTTCATGCAAAAGGGGCACATCGTACTGATAATCTGGAACTCTCCCTCTCCTTTGACCATGTCAACATCATTGGGAATGAAGCTGATTTCGTCTTGAACCTCTAGACAAGGGTGTCGTGCGTCGTTCAACATCAGACTGCTCTCGCCTTTAGGTTACGATTTGTGTCAGCGATTCGACAAAGAAACTGCAGGTGGCTCGCCTTTCTCGGAGACTTTGGGTTTGACATACGGTTCCGGAGCATTTACCGAGACGTGCGCAAAGCTGTAAGTAGGAAGGTCAGAGTAGGTCAGGCGAAGCACCAGAAACGAACCTGATTATGACATCCAAATGCGCAAGGACATGATCCAATTTCTCTAGAACGGGGGTGTATGTCGCTGCACAACTTGTCGGCAACAGCGGGGGTGTAGAGGTACATACTCACACGCGATGTTCACGACCTCTTTTACAAGTCCGGACTGAGTACGCTTATACTCATCGTTCGTCTCTTGGTAGTCTGTGGCAAAACTTTTCAACGTCTTGGTCGTAAAATATACGCCGGACTTGATTGTCCCAAGTTCGATGTATTTCTTGCTTTTCGCGATGGCTTTTGCGTCCTGGAGAACAGCGTCAGCACCAGCATATTTCATGAGCAACACAGGGGGACCTACATTCTTTGTCAGTCTGAAGCAGTAACCATATGTCGACGAGTTTTCCAAATGCAGTTTCTTGTCGAGGTCAAGTCCGAGGTCGTTTGCCACATCGCGGTGCTCGGCGTCCAGTCCATCTCTCGCCTAGCGGATAACAGTTAGTTCTTTTTTGATTGTCTAACCATCGAACTCTCACCTCCATGAGTTTAGCAGCCAACCTTTGCAAGCCCTCGTCATATTCTGGTTTAATGGTGTATGTGTGTGTGTCGAGAGACGCAAGATCGAGAGTGGTCTCCACCATATCAGAGTATTTTGAGAGATTATCGGAGAGGTCCTGTTTGGATGGGACTGAAATTTAGGACACTCATAGAAACAAGGAGATATACCTTGAAGGGTCCCAAGTATACCTCTTCTGCGAGTTTTCGGTGTGCTTCATGTTCGTATTGGATAGCGTCGAGAGTTTCGACGAGACCCGGCAACTATTTACAGTCATTGGGAGGGGTTGAAGAATGAACGTGTCGTTATGAGCGTTACCTTTAATACCACCTGATACACGCGAACGACGTCTTCGAGGGAAGCAACGCCTTTCTTGAACCGTTTGCTGAGCCGGTGGAGATCAGGCATGAGTTTAAGATAGTCATCCTGACAATAGTTCAAGCTGGAATCGCATGAACAACAAATTGTTTCACCTGCAGACCACGCCTTGTCGTAGAATCATCTATAAAGGTCTCGACTAGATCCTGTCGCTTTCCTGTGGAAATGTCAGTACGGGAAACGATATCAAGTACGTCAAGGGCTCGCTTATTTCGTGTAAATTGACGAGAGGCTGCTTAAGCCAAGTTGCGAGGAGTCTGGTTCCTTGCGCGGTCTTGCACTTGTTCAGATGGCCCAAGAGCGTAGACGACTTGTTGAGGCTACCCTATGGACAGGTGAGGGCATGTCAAGGCAGGGCAAAAAAGAGACTGACTCCTCCTTCGGAATCGACCAATGACAATGCCCTCACGGAACTAGCATCCAGACGCATATACTGAGCAAGGTCATGGGTTTTCAGTTTGTATGCACTGTAATTTGCTGAATCCGAGAGGAGAGAAAGATAGGTGACGAGGGCAGCCAGAGCACCTTGCGCAGGGATTGCTATAGCACCATTGAGCGCGTGCATTGTACACAAAGGGGATACATACCGTTAATGCTTGGTGCATCTTCTGTATCCTCAGATCCAGTTAGTTTTTTTATGTCATCTGCAATGTTTTTGGCGGTAAACTCGCCTGTGCGGGGGTGAGCAGGAGAGCGAAGAGATGAGACAAGGACATACTCGGTTTTCGCTCCGAGATGACGATGTTACAACGCTCGAGAACAGCTTTGAGTTTTCCGAGGTCAAAATCGCGGTCGGTGGTACCAGACGCGGTTCCTATGGGTATGATTGCCTCTTTGACGGAAAGCTGAATGATGAGCG
>JBBPRP010000156.1:0-21893 GCA_038093135.1 Leccinum longicurvipes
CGTTTGCCAAGACGTGCGAGCATGGTGAGGGCACGGACTGAATCTTCTTCACCCATACCTGACGTTCATCCTACTTGAAAAGTCATTGCCCTAGACATATCCCCTGTACGCTTAGCCCTCGCAAGACACAACGCAATCATATACGGCGTCGCCGACCGCATTGAATTCATCCTGGCTGACTACATCTCGTTCGCGCATACGTACATTTCTTCTCGGTCGGCTGAGAAACGACCGATCGATATCGTCTTTCTCAGTCCCCCGTGGGGAGGTCCAGACTACTTACTACAAGGAAACGACGTCCAACTCGTTGGCGAGCAGACAAATGGCTCCCCTGAATGCCACCCGGAATTCAGTCTTGCAAGCGTGAAGCCAGTTCACGGTGCTGATCTCTTCCATCTTACTCGGAAAATCACCCACAACGTGGCTTATTATTTACCTCGAAATATGAACCTCGAGGAGATATCTGCGCTAGTAACGAGCGGCAGACCGTCGGTGAATCGAGATTCGGCAGAAATGGTAGAGGTGGAGGAGGAGTGGATGGGTGGCAAACTGAAGGCTCTAACGTGTTACTTTGGAGGTCTTGCAGATGGTCAGCAGCATCTTTTCTGATTTCGATTTTAGCCACATTGTATCAGTACTAATCCATCTTGACACAACTTTTCCGTTGGAGTGTCCGATTACTCTACTCTGCGATCAGCAGATAGATCGTATGATGAGGACATTGGTAGGCGTTTATGCAGTACTGTCGAATTCGCTGCCAAAGCCCGAAATTTAATGGCGCTACAACGAATCGACTCGGGGTATGTCTGCGGCAGTACATAACGCCCACGGACACGCCACCTTTCAGACTGTCCTATATTTATGGTCCCTCATCTTCCCTGCAGTGCGTTGGGTAGGACTTGCGGTGAATGGTCACCTAAACGTAACAGACACTCGAGATGAGCACGGTACTACGAATCCGGTTTTTTCTTTATGACTCGCGAGTTGCGTTGCATGCACTGCTGTTTAATATGCCGACCGCACTGCTCATTCCATTTTTAGAACAGAAGATCCTGTCCTACTAGTACCGGCTGTCCTGGGAGAACCTTCAAGTTTGAATTTCAGGCTTCGATCGACTCGGGGTGAACGAAGTCACACCCTGATAGCAATCAATCGGTAGGAACTAGGTGCGCCCAAGAGTAATCAATAGTCCCTCGATGCATCGACACTACTATTACACTGTGTAGTAGTACCCACCACTTCCCTCGTGAATACTGGTTATCACCCAGTCCCGACGGCGGTTCAGGCACAATCATAACTCGCGATTGGTCAGCGAGTACCCGTCGGCGAAAGGGAAAGGGGCCGTCGGATTCGACCGAGTATTGAAATGACCCTTCCAACCGGCTGACCACAGTGCGGTGCCATTAAATCCGACTGGTGCAAAACGTGTAGCTGAAACACCAGAGGTTGATGTGAATAGGGTCGGTCGAACGAGAATTGAATGATTACGGTGGCACGAGCGATGGTTCCTTGAAACACATTCTAAGACTCTGGCTTAACATTGAATACCTAAACTGGCTGGACTCGCGACCCTAAAGCTTGGCTGGCTTAGCTACCAGTGGGCTTCCCTCGGGTTGCTCGGAAAGATCCAGCGAGCAACACTACTCCATACTAGCTGGGGATTGCCGGCACCAGTGACGGAACAAATAACACAAATGACGACCCCCATCAATGGCAACCAGCAGTCACAACAGGGATAGATAATACGGTTGATCCACGCATACATATAATAAACAAGCAATTCCTTTGGATGATATGGTACATGATGTTGCTTTGTTGGAGTCATGCAAATGTAAAGAGACGGGTAGCAATGCGCTGTGGATGTGACCATCAGGAGAATGCGGAGTATGTGCAGACCCTGCTGTCACATGGGTCCGTTTTCCTCTGCGTGCAGAAGATGGAAACCCCACGAAAGCTAGTGCTGCGTCAAAAAGAGTGAACCCACACACAGTCGGATGAGCGCTTGAGCTCCCACATCGGTCAATGACACGGTGTCCGATCGTAGCAACAAAGCTCGTGTATAATACATTAGTAGAAGATACAAAGAATATGAGAGTCTGAAATACTAGTACTGACTGAACTGGAATGATATCATGATACATCTATCATTGAGTTTCAGTTTTCTTGATTGTATGGTATCACCGCCCAACTAAAGTCTAAATGGCAATTGCGTTTCTGTCAGAGCTCTCTTTTTTTGTTCAAACTACTGTGCCCGCCGCCAGCCTGAGTGGTCGGCGAGCTGGCGCGTCGGGCAGATAATATGAATCGGCGCTGGTATCAAGCCCCCAGATTTCTGTTGTAAATTGCTGGGTAGGTAATTCGACATGCTTTACGCGTTGGAGGTTCAAAATGATGCGACACACCTATACGAGACAGTGAGCAAAGAAAGCCACGGACATCAGTGCCCACTGGTGGTAGACGATACAAAAACGATGACGCACAGGAATAGAGAGAGCTATCGGGAGCCAGCTTTTCATATAGAGTAGTCAGTAAGGCCGTCCAAGTCGCGAAGAGAGGCGAGGCGGGACGTACATGATAGTCAGACTCGCGACCGGGCTGTGATAGAGCACAAGTATGAAAAGAAGCAAGAAAAAAACTTCGCGAGCGCGTCTCGACTCAGCACTTCCATTCTAAATAGTTGATTCGCTCACCAGCAATACATACGAACGCCAAGATGCCGTCGCGGATGGTGACGCAGGCTATGGAGGGTCTTGCTTGGACGCGCTGCCGTTTGCGATACGTCATCCATAGCAGGATGGTCTGTGATACCATCGAACCGAGTATATACACCAACATCGCCGACGGTGCCTGGATCAGTACGCAAGCTGGGTCGTACATCGTCGTGGGAATGATGATCGAAAGAGAGATAACTGTCGACACGATTTCTGTCAGGACAGCGCACGATGCAAACAGCAAACTCCACAGATGCCGTGCATACAGAGCATAGACTGGTAATGTTGTCAGGCGGAGAACTTCTGAAACTAGAACGAGCGCACTTCGGATGACCAAGATTATGTCAAAGGAAAGCGTCAGCAATGCGATTGCAATCATCTCGATGGCACGATAAAGCCGACAATCATAAAGGGACATGGGATGGTTTGAGAGGTATTCCACTTCAGTCCAAACCACCGCGCTAAACCTCGGCAGTCAGGTCCAGTATATGATGAAGCAGGTGGACACTCACATCTGCGTGACGAGCGAAAAGTATTTCGTAAAGAGAAACAGCCACTTAACGTAGGCCGTATGCGGCATCCTGATACACAAGGAAAATCAAGTTCCGCATGGCTTTGCATCAAAGAATACGGTGACGCACGGCCAAATGAAAGAGATTTCGTCGTTGCACGTAATGAGTCCATCCCAGAGAGTGGCCGTCAAAGTCGCAACTGAAAAACATTTGACTCTCGAATCGCTTCGCGACGATATATGTATCACTTACCGGAAATGTACCTAGTGATTTCAAATATTTGAATTCCATCTGGTGCAATTCTTGCATTCATGCGGCCTCCTTGACTCGGCGGTTGGATGGGGGGACCAACTTCGACGTGTTTCGGTGACGGTAACCGTCGTAGTTGAGAATCCTATGCACTGGAGTGGGTTTGAAAGGGAGACACTAGCGCGCATGCACAATCGTGACTAAAAAGAATACACCACGACGATTTGGATGATTCAAATATCAAGCAACGAGCACTGGCTCTATGTCTTTCATATATAAATATCTGCGCCCTGAAAGAAGCAACGTTACGTCGGTTACCCGATCATCTTGCGACACAGCGAAACACATAGCTATTTGTCAAACTCGTCGACAATTGTACCAACTGAATGCATGACATTTCCTTCGCAAGGGTGTTGGCAAGTGTGAGAATTGTCAGGGGTTGTAGTAGCGCTGGTACCTAGCCGAAACCGGTGCCCCTCTCTCTCGGCCTATCATCAAGCAATTCACCGCCTTTCAGTCACCAGTTCTATTCCCACCAGGTGTGCTCACAAGGTGCATTTATAACGCAACTGTATAGGCATCTGCCTGGGCAGTAACTTGTAATGCATGCTTTGACATCCTCAGTGCAGCGCATGGCATGATCAAAAACCTGAATGTTACGTAATCGCGATGACCCTCGGTCGTGTGGCCGACGGCCAGACCACAACGCTGACAAAGTCTTCGGTCAAATTATGTACGTCGAACTTTGATCCGGAGCCCGATGATCGGTTCGCTTACCCCGGCCATACTTATGCGTCACACACTTCACTCCTTGGGGCTCTGAGTTGGCAAGTTGGTGATGGAAGTGTGGCGAAAAGTAGTATGCATTCCGCTCGGGGCGTGGCAACATCCAAATCCACGCACGAAAGGGATACTATCAATAATCCGTATCTGTACCGGTCACATTGTCTCTGATACCAAAAAATGGCTTGAAAGAGACATTAATTAGCTGGCCGGCAATGCACTCACTGGCAGTGGACTCGCATGGCATTCAACCGTTGAACGACCCGACCGAGTAATCGACGACTACTTTTGCCAATTACAAATCTCCACCTGTCAGAGTAAAGAGGCGCTAAGCTATTATTGGTCCCGTCCTATCTGCACGACGGGACATTTCCCCAACTATATTTTCTCTTCCCAGGTATGTTTCTCAATTGACCACAGTCACTGACGTTTAATCGACACTGGCTAGGGTGACTGTCTGAAGTACTTCAGCGTTTTACTCTCGCCGAGTGAGCGAAGAAGCACCACTGGCAACGCAGTTCCTCGTCTCGGTTTTCGTCTCATTCCCTCGTTCCATTTCACTATGATGCCTTTTCCAAACTGGAATTCGGACCAACGTTACTACCGACTCCGGCAGCTGACCCTTTGTAATTGCTATTATGTAGTACAGATAATCTTTCCCCATACACCGGACTCAGCGCATCGGGTGGCCAGTGATCTGTGTATACATAAAAAATAACTTTAACAAAAGAGTAAGTAATACAAGCTTCTGAAAATCACTGGTGAATGACCAGATTCCATCCATGCTCAACAAATACAATCATTAATATCATGGCCCAACTGTTTTGGTCCCAAGCTGGGGTGTCCCCCAGATCGTCTGTGCGATCCTGGGAGAATCCAGGACGGATGCTGTGATACCGAGGGATAGCAATTATAACGCCGCGACGACGATGCGTCATGACGAAACCATTATGATGCGCGCACAACGTATTACCATGCCAAACGTGGTGGAACTTGTGGCACGTCAGGGAGAAAGTACGAATCTGCGCCCGCATCCATCCCCCAAACCCCGGTTGTGAATTGCTGCGTGGATTCTACGCAGTTTGCTCGTTGGAGGTTCACGATTATGCGAGATGTCTGTATACGGAGTGTTTGCGAGAGAAAAGACGAGCGATGTGAGTTTCCGAACATCCATCAGTGACTGAAGGATCTGGATGAAAAAGGGGCGACGTACGGCCACAGAAACACCCATCGGTAGCCAGCTGTTCATAGACATATCAGCAAGCACATGTCAGAGGACGATGAGAGGTGCAGCGAGGGGCGTACTAGATTGTCAGACTCGTCATAGGGCTGTTGTAGAGTACGCAAACGAACAGAAGCACAAAAAATACTGTGAGTGATTTAAATTTTTCGACTCAGCACCTTTCGAGGACGCGCACGAGATGTAAGCTGAAATTTACTCACCAGTGAGAAACACAAAAGCCACAACACCATCGCGGATGGTCACACAGGCGATCGAATACCTCCCGCGGACGACACGCTCACGTTTGCGATACACCATCCACAGCAAGATCGTCTGCGACACGAGCGTACCGATGATGTACAACAACATCGCCCGCGGTGAATTGATCAGCCCGCACGAAGAGTCGTACATGGACAAGGGGATAATGATCGCCATGGACACCACCGTCGACACTACCTCCGCCAGTACAACACACGACGCGAACGCGCAGCTCCACAAGCGCCGCCCATACAGGGCAAAGACTGGTTGTGTCGTGTTCGTCAGAAAGGGGGTAACTCATTCGAAAAAGACATACTTCGGAGAAGCAACACGATGTCAAAGGACAGCATGATCAACGCGATCGCGATCATCTCGAGGGTGCGATATATCCGGCAACTCTGAAGCGACCACGTGTGGTTTCCGAGGTAGCCCACCTCTGCCCAGAGTACCGAACTAGAAAGTAACCTCGGTAAGTCAGAACTACACACACTCGCACATTCCGGAATAAGACAGCAGAGTACTTGCGTTTGCGTGGCCAGCGAAAAGTATTTCGTGAATAGATACAACCACTTGGCGCGCGCCGTATGTGGCATCCTAGTCAGTAATATTAGCGAGCAACGCCGAAAATCACGTTCCGCATCGAAGGATACGACGACGCACGGCCAAACAAAATCGACTTCATCGTCGAACGTGAGGAGTCCGTCCCAGAGGCTGACCGACAGAGTGGCAACTAATGAAACGTGAAAAACGTTCAGGGGGATAGACGGTGACAGCTGAAGTAGACGACTAGGTACTCACTGGCAACATACCCGCTTGAACGGAATATCCGAGCACTGGCATCTGGCGGAATATTTGGTACATTCATGCGCCGTCCTTGACCCCAGTGGCTCAACCGGACAGCCAGCGTCAACGTTTTCCTCCTATTGTAACAGTCGGCGTAGTTTGAGAATACTCCGTATCGATGTGCAATGGCTGATTCGATAGGGTATTACACGAGCCTGAGCGCACATGCGCAATCAGTGCTCTCTTTGACTAAAGAAATGCAACCTCGTCACGGTACGTCCGAGTCGGGGAAATTCAAATACTGGTGCCAAGATCTTGCAGTCACATATATAGGGACCCGAACTCCTGAATGCAGTGACGTTACGACCGTTACCTGGCAAGTCATCCGAGTCGAGCGAAAGTTTCAGTGTTTCAGCTACAAACTGAGAGGGGTGTTCGGCGTGTCAAGCGTGGGAAGCTTATTAACATTATATGGCAGAGGAAAAATGCCATCTTCGCAACTTATTATTCCCAGTAAGGAATTTGAAAGACGGTCAAAGGTACTACTACTTACAAAGTACACAGGTTGTATAGCTCAGATACCCAGAACATGCCACTCCTTTATAATGTGTGCGTCCGCGAGGTACCCTACGTGAAAGGGGAAACAAAGTCCGACTGCATCACATCAAATGACTCACGCTGCGGTCAAAGTGCGATCGCCTCGCTGCCTGTCGGTCGATGCGCCGGTTCAGCCAGGGGCGAAAATCTTGCTAAATTGGAATCACTCCTACTGGCTTTCGCTACTAATATCTAAATTTACGACCCGATGCTTCTAGTAGTTCCCGGGAATCCTGGCCACCCGGTACCGTAACAGAAATAAGATTCTAACCATGTGTCAAGGACGAACGACAGCATCTCCCTAATAACAAACCCAAAAGAAAAACATGAAACAAAAGGGGGCCGGGGATATTAATACAGGCCCGTGGAGTCGTAGTGCAACCCCCTCCGTCCTCTGTCTATTCCCATTCCCTTGGTGCTTATTACGCAGGCTTGGTATGCAACGGGCCCCTGGGCCGGGGCCATGCGGTTGGCGTGTCAGCGCACCTGTCCTTTCGCGGAGTACCTACTACTAGTATGCGTCGATGACTCATTAAAACTGACAACTGACGTGCCACACCTGATCCGACGAACACGAGGCACGACATATGTCAGGTATGCCAAGCCTATAATTAACTTTCTTCCCACCCGTGCCCTAGTACCAGTGGTCGGTCTCGCTCCTCACGCCGAAAGATCGGGTTCCTGCTCGATGACACATATCGACGTGAAGAACACTTCGTCCACGACAGACATTTCTTCGTGATTAGAAGAGTGGCAGAATCGGTGCACGCTGAGAACCAGTCTGCATCCCTGCGAATTAAAAAAAAAAAAAAGCCATCCATGTGAAGTACGTCGTAACAGAGGTAAAACGAACTCTACTTACGCACACAGAAAGAATCGATAAAACCCAGCTACCGTGACAAAGAAACAAGAGTGAAGCGACTGAAACACGGACCAGGAACGATACGCATACGTACTAGAACATGATGTCGCCATATGCAGTGTCGAGAGAAAGGTACACAGACCCCGCAATAAGCAATGCTTTCAGAATGATCAATCACCCATCAGGTATGTAACCCAGGGCGCTTGAAAACGCGAGACGAAAGACTTACCACAGATCGTAAACGACACGACGTTGCCCCCTCTTGTTACAAACGTGACTATGGAAGGCCGCTGCGGATGGCGCCATGGAGATCCTTTGTAAACCGTGAGGAAGATGATACAGAGTTGTGTGATCAACGCAGCGATGCTGCAAATATGATGAGTTCCAAGTCCGTTTGTCGGCGGATAAACAAGGATGAATCACATAAAAAATAAGAAAAGAAGTGAGGGCTTTTTGAAGAGACACAGTTGATTAAAGACTGTGTCCCCTGTGACGACCGTGGTGCTGATAACGGAACTGGAAACCTCGATAGCCATAAAAAGAACGAGGAGGACGAATATCCGTCTACTGCGGGCCCATAGCACGTAAACTGTAAGATGTGCATCACATTCGAAATCGGGAAAAGATAGTTCAAGAAAAAATGGTTACTTCTGATCATGAGCAATGCCTCGACTAGTCCTAGAAATACCTCCACAACGATGCCTTGGTAGGCTAACCACATTCGGCAAGCTGACAGTGGTAACGGAACATACTGCTCCATTCTCCGAACAAACAGGGCACCGAATCTGTTTACAAAAAGCTCACCTGCAACCGACACGATAAATGGTATTCACACGCACAACTGACAACCAAGAGCGACGTAACGACATATGAGGTACAGCCATTTATATATCGCCGAGTTGGACTGACTATAGCACCAAAACCACACAAGTGAGAAGTCGGACGAAAATAAAAGAAATCTCGGACACGCACGGCCATACCCAAGTGATCTCCTCGTCAAGACAGATGAGCCAATCCCACACCAGGAGGATTAACGCAGAACCTAGATGAGAATGTTTCCAGCACATCGCTATCGAAGACACCACAACGAGCCTACATGAATTGAAGGCTGTGATGCGGGACACCCAGAAATCTTTCAAGGTGAGTCCGTCCATCAAATTTCCATCGGAAGAGGCAGGATGGAAGGGGGGATTGGGCGTCCTACACCACTTGATTCCCTGTACAAAAGTCCCAACGCGGAGGAAGAAGTATCGTAATGCATGATGTCACCCGGTCTACATGACCGCAAAGTGTTACCTGGATAGGCAGAAGGGACATATGCCCCCAAACATGTTGTAGGGGGCCACCGACACGTGTCAGTATGCATCGACGTAAGGGAAACGAATCAATCTACAGCCGCATCAGCTTCCTAGAAAGTGAGACCCTTGATCTCCGGGCCATCACCTACCTGTGGACCTGGCCCCCGTCTATGTCAATGGCAAGAAGCCCATCCAGTCATCGAGAAGACTAATACAGCATCCTCGTTCCACACACGTAATAGCCACGCGGCGTTTAGGGTAGGGGCGATTACATCATTCACCTGAACAAGAGATCTTGTCGAACCCACGGTGCTTCAGGGTACCAACAGCCATGACACGAGTTGCGCCGTCATTTTTCCCTGGCCCCTTGGCATTCATCGCTTATGACTTGCGGATGAGCGAGTGGGTCAGCAGGTTATTACCAGTGAAAGGATCATTTGGACTGAGAAGTGATCATCAGAGATCTTTGAGCACCGAAGTTGGAAGTCTAACAAAATGGTGTCAGTATGACGCCAACGACCACGTGAAGTGCTTAGCTGCCTCGATACAAAGGACCCCAATTCAACCATGGTAACTGTTGAGTGATGAGCCCCCGAAGTTCGTTGTTCGTTATGTCATCATGCACTTCAAAGGCAGGCCCGCAACCGAGGCGACCTCTTCTCATCTGGCCAGCTTCACCATCGAACCACGTGGTTCCGTGCTAGCCATTGACCCTGATCATAGGGGTGCACTGCAGCCTGGGTAGTTAATTCATTGGCCCACCCCTTAACCGGTATCCCTGGTTCCGATGCGACTCGCCACTGAGGAGCCAGTGAGCTCGGAATGACAACTTTTCAGCACAGCTTGATCATCGGAGCGGCTTATCGCAGCTCCGTTTGTTTTTCTGGAGAAGTAGTCGGGACCCTGGCAGCCGGTTCTATTCATGCGTTGTATCCCCGCTACCCACCTACGACACATCACCGGCGGAGAATTGCAGGGAGTCCGGGGCAGCAGGAATATCAACAAGGCATCTAGTGAGGGGAGCTATAGGCCAGACTCAACAAAAAGAATGCGTTCGGAGGGAGGACGAAGCTAGATTGCATCCAGAAGTGGAGATGTGATAAAGTCGACAGCCCCACCTAAGGGGTGAACAAGTTATCAGGCACTGAGTAGGGATACGCGTAAAAGCAGCATCCTCCTCCTGAGGCCCGACTCAACAAGACGAACTTGCGAAAGCCGATGCAACTAGACTGAACATAACGTTAGATCAGAGTAGCCGAGCGCATAATGATTGATGTGCCACCAGAAGAATTAACTTGCTGGTCATTACAACAAACGTTCAACATTTGACACTAAGAATATATGTTCGATAAATGCATCAATGAGGCAAGGAAGGTAACATGCGACTCTGATAATCGACATCACGAATCATCATCAGAATCGCCCGTCAAGAGACTGAGCGTCGAACCGTTGAAGGCACCTGCAGAACGGATCAACACAGTGAAGGTCACCCACCTTGATACTGCAGAAGACAAGACACGCACGACCGAGCGATGGAGGATGTTTTCCATGGTATGCTGCAAGAGAAGGCGAGGGTGTCGATGGCGCAGAACTCGTAGACACTCCAAGGGATGCACCAAACGGTGACGGTGTAACTGGCATCGAATAGTGTAGCGTCCGAGAAGGTGACGAAACGGGTGAAAGAGCATATGACGAACTAAAGGAACGCTGTGTCTGCGGGCTCGTCTATCGAAGCGACCACAATGCACCAGTGTTAGGATCCAGATGGATATCAAGAAAATAGATAACGCTAACATTAGGAGGTAGGGTTGTCCGCCGTTTTTGCTGACCTGGAGGGGTCAGCAAGCCTTTAGCGGGCGTTGAAGGCACGGGTGGAAGAGGAACTCGTGGATATTGTATCGCGATAGTAGCTTGGACGAGATTCAGTACAAGTAAGCCCGATAGCGCGACCTCTGGGGGAAAGAAAACCGTGTCAGTTTGGCATCCAACGTTGACTCTGCACGATAACGTACCGGCAACACAAACCAACCACAAAGTATTGATACTACCATGTCTGCGGACGACACCGAGGGCTGTCCATAAGGATGGGATAGGAAGCAAGTATGTGAGCAGAACGAGCGTCACGAGGCAGAGCGTTGAGTTTCGCAATCGTACGAACGCCTCATTTTTGTGGGGCTTTGAGAAGTCAGTAAACTCCTTGGCTTTGGACGTAGCAAAAAGCAGGCTGGCTGGGGACATGTTACTGGAAGTTGTAGTAGCTTGCACGCTTTTCGTGGTCATTGTCTTCCTCGTGCAACTTTGGACCGCCTGTTCAATATTGCGTGGTCACGTGATCCGTCATGAACTGAGCTGTGTTTAGGAAGTATAGGGCAGGGTTGGTGATCTACTAAGTTTTACATCGCCGCATAGAGGGTTACATTGCGCACGTCGTGATAGAGAATTCACACGTCTCGGGTTTCGCTTCGTATATCAGAATCGTTGATAATGGTAGAGCATTTTGTTGATTCTCTGGTAACTGACAATGTGTGATTCGTGCAGAAAGGGGTCATACTCATACGTCTACGGTTCAACACAGTGATGGAGGTACAATGATGGAGCGGCAATTGGATACGGTAACCATATTCTCCGGCTCTCGTTTACGCATCTCCAATTCAGCCGCAATTAAGGTATTTCGCGCTACAGGAATGACCCGGCGGGTGGCGGGAGGCTGTGAGTCGATAGGAGCCGCGACGGTAACGAAGAGACGCCGCATCAAGTGTTCCTGCCGCAGTGTCGCTCGTCATCGTAACAACATATTATGCACTGTTCCGCCTCTAGGTTCCTTTCCCTTGCTCTCCGAGTCCGAGTCCCCGATAGCCCGAGTTTGGAAATAACCGGCTTTCAATGGCGCGCCACGAGTTCATTTAATTTGCAAGCAACAAGGTTACCAGTCCCAAATTCCTCAACTCATCAAGACTTCGAAGGTACGAACGGATATATCATGAGTCTGCAACGTGCCAGTGAGGAACCGGTCGCCAACCGAGTCACTGTCAGATGCTGGATGCTGACGTGCGAATATTAGGAGCCTGAGGAACATGACAAGCTAATCGACAGCACTAGTACAATCCAGTACATCGCAAGGCCCGGGTCGTAACTCGCTTGGTACAGCCATCGACTCTCACAGAGCCGCTTGCTGCAATTGTTCACACTACAGCACCGCACACCATTTGACTCCTTCTCAGATGTAACTAACGACTCAATGACGAATGCGACCCGGCAGGCTCAGGAACATGAAGTGGTATCTCGACTGCGGAGTTAAGCCATCTCGACATCCTCACTATGTCGCTAACCAATGAATGGCAGTGTGGCAGTGGGCTCTGCATTGCAGTCAACCTCGGGAATCACGACCTATGCAGTTCCTCAGGTCAAGTACCAAGGCCAGATTATGCCAGAAGACGGAGATGATGTCCGGTTCATAGTCTTACTAAACCACCGCCTGCATAAAAGAGAGCCCACATGAAAACTTTCTCTATCCTCAATTACCCCGACGTCCATTGACTGTTTATCTTACTCTTCTGTCTGGAGCCTCCGGTGGGCGACAGTTGTTATTTAAGCTTTCCTAATGATTCTTCCCCTCATATTTACGTGTTCGCTTTTCGCGTTTACTCATGGCGCGTACATTATTTCCCGAAACACATCCGATCCTTCACAACAATCCTCCAATGTCGTTGGACCCGACACTACCCTAACAATCAGTAATAAAGTGATTGCTCCAGATGGTTTCTCGCGCTCGTACGGAATCGTCTGTTGATCATTCGTTACTTCCCATTCACCCTGTTTCAGAGCTACACTTGCTGGAGGTACCTTCCCCGGGCCGCTGGTCAAGGCCAACAAAGTAAGTTTGGTAACCCACTTCCTCGTTTAACTGATTGAATTTCTATCAAAGGGAGAGAACTTTGAAATCAACGTGGTCAACCAGTTGACGGACTCAGAGATGTGGCTGAGCACCAGCGTGGTATGTGCTAAAGGGAGTAGCTCGGCCTTTCAAGGGTGCTCAAACTCTTTGTAGCATTGGCACGGAATTTTTCAAAACGGTACAAACTATGCCGATGGCGCATCATTTGTCACGCAGTGTCCGATCGCACAGAACAACTCCTTCCTTTACCAGTTCAATGCAGAAGATCAAACGGGGACGTACTGGTACCACTCGCACTACTCCACTCAGACGTGTGACGGGCTGAAAGGGCCTCTCGTCATATATGACCCCAAGGATCCTTACCAGCACTTATATGATATAGATGACGGTGAGTCCCACGTCTGGGAAGGTGATTAGTACTGATGTTGTCTTCCAGAGACAACAGTGATTACCCTTGCAGACTGGTATGTTTTTTGTTGTATTTCCAAGCCATTCTTATCGACATGGCTTGCTAGGTACCATACTGTCGCTCCCGTTTTGAACTTCGTCGTTGGTGTCTCAGCCAACTCGGTTCTCATCAATGGGCTTGGACGTTATCCCGGAGGACCAGAGTCAGATCTCGCTGTTATTAGCGTCCAGCATGGAAAGCGCTACCGGTTTCGATTACTCGCGCTGTCCTGCGATCCGAATTTCACGTTCTCCATTGATGAACACAACTTCACCGTCATCGAGGCCGATGGGGTCGAAACGCAACCCCTCCTCGTTGATTCATTGCAGATCCTTCCCGGACAACGTTACTCTGTCGTTTTGAATGCCACACAACCGGTCGACAACTACTGGATACGAGCGGTGCCGAACACGGGTAATACAAGTATTACCGGAGGACTCAGTTCGGCAATCATGCGGTACAGTGGCGCACCGAACCAAGACCCGGAGACCAGAAACACGACGAGCACGAACCCTCTTTTAGAGCAGAATCTACACCCGCTCATCGATACGGAGGTGCCTGGCGTTCCGGGATACGGCCAGGCGGATATCAATATCGATCTCTCCGTTGAGAATATCAACGGTGCATTCTTTGTGAACGAGGTTCAGTTCATTCCTCCGACAGTACCTGTACTGTTGCAGATACTGAGCGGCTCGCAACAAGCGACAAACCTCTTGCCGAGCGGAAGTGTGTATGTCTTGGAGCCCAACAAAGTCGTCGAGTTGACCGTAAATACCAGCGGCTTTGGCGGACCCGTGAGTTGTCCTTGTTTCCGAAGTTCGCGTATATCTTTCTTACACGCATGTTCAGCATCCGATCCACCTGCACGGAGTGAGTCTATGCGGCTAAGTAGCTCATCCTATTGTCTGACACGATTCCACAGCATAATTTCCACGTTGTCCAAAGCGCAGGCGACAGCACGTTCAATTACAACAACCCAGTCCGTCGAGATGTAGTCTCCGCCGGGATAACAGGGCAACAAACCGTTTTTCGATTCGTGACGGACAACGCCGGTCCTTGGTACTTGCACTGGTACGATCGCTTATCCGCTTGTGACACATAACCCATTTTGATTTCTCATTACAGCCATATCGACTGGCATCTAGAAGCGTCAGTGTTCTCTTTTCTTGTTTTGTCATCAAACATTTTTCTAACTCTCTGTTTATTTTAGCGGTTTCGCAGTCGTGTTCGCTGAAGATCCTACGGGCGTGAGCGGTCATCTCGGCACGATTCCTCGTAAGTGTTATCCTTGGCTCCTTGCATAATCTCGCCTTATGACTGTCTTTGTATTTATAGAATCGTGGGACAACCTCTGCCCGATATATGATGCATTGACGCCGTCCCAAATTGGCGCTGTCAACGCCTCGCAACAGGCTGCCAACCTCTGAGTCGTTGTTAATACCGAACTGCTTGCTTTGCTTCTAGTCGAATGCTATATACGTCGTTCCTTAAATATTTATAGGTAAACCTTTCTTCGGACATCTCGTCGGACTGCTGTTATTGTGTTTTGGTACCCAAGCTTAATTTGGGTAGCGGAGATGTTAGACAGAGGACGAATTTGCTCGGGTCTCAGCGCTCGTTACTGTATTACTACTAGTACATGTCAGCGCTGTAGGGGTAACCCGAAGCGAATTAGAATACTGGTCGAGATTTCGAGATTAACTCAGATACCCTATGTATAATCGACCATGTAACCTCAGCGTCAATTTCCGATTCTGAACATTGAACTCTCTTGTTAAACAGTTACCAGCCTTGTTTGACTCATCCAAGTTACCATTTTGTTCGGACTGCACAACATCCTATTTTTGCTCGCCATCCGTACTGACTTGGGCCGGAGCAGGCTGCCAGTGGAGCAGGCGCCTGTTACTGTTATTTAGCAAGCCTTAGGATTGGAAACTCCATCCTCCAGAGTCCACGATCATGATCATGATCGATTCTTCACCTCCGCTCTCTGAAATTCAGATTATCCAGGATGAAAACACCCCCTGGATTCGAGTTGTATCTCGCATTCGTTGCACATCCCGGTTTGGCCACCACCTTGTCGTAGGAAGCATCAACCGACATATGGATAACATGTATCGAAGCGAAAAATCTCTGTTTCTACCTGGCCCCAAGATTCGTGAAGAAATGCAGTGCGTCTAGTGGTTACTACTTCCTACTTATTCGACACTGTCAAACGAGTCACGAGGCTGCTGTGAGTCTGGGCACACCCAGGCTGGCGTCATGACATCCAAATATTCAACGGGTCACTGCCCGAAAACACTGCAATCCACTTAGCATTGCAGTAAATATGAGATATGTTGTAAGGGCCATGTGATAGACTCGTTTGGTAGTACAGTATAGCCATCGACCACAAAACCCCTTGCTATCCTGATGTACCCTCATGTGGATGCCCGGCCAGTGCAAAGGGTTTTGGCAGATCCACAGCCAAGGACCTCATTTATAGGTTAGGCGCAAATCTTAGAAACGAGAGGTGCTAGTAATTGCATCATGATCGCGGCGTCAAGTTGTAGTTATGTTGACATCTTCACTAGTTCACTTCCAACAGAAGGCGGTGCGCTGGCCGGCTGTGCATAAACCATGCCGTTCCTCGCTAGGTCGAGCCTGAGCACCAATTTCTGAAAATTGCGTGGAAGCGCTCGCTACTATTTTCGTCCGCCCTCCGATATTCCTTGCCCCACTCCCCAGTCGAGAGGCAAGCGCTGTTCGATTTCTTGTAATCTAATTTCTCTTCGTGTCTATATGCTTATATTTTTTTTCCATCACCATTCCCATGTCCATAATTTCAGAGTGGGTCGTCTATCTGTTACTAGCTCCTTCCCGTCCACCTTGCTCGGGACTACACCGGCTGGCCCGCTGAAGCAGTTCAATGGCGAAACGCTACCCAGAGTGTCGGGATCGAGGGAGATAGAAAAGAGGACATACCAGAGCCGAGATAGATGTATCTGCTGCATCCAATGTTGACGGAGATCATACGAAGAGGCTGCAGATCGCACGGAAGTGCGGAAGACTGAAGGATAGACAGTTGACTAACGGGCTCGAAGGACGGCTCATGCCTCGACGAGCGCACCGAGCGACGTAACAATCGCGTAAGGGCTATTCAGTGGAAATGAAAACGCCAGGCGTCAATCTGGGGAGATGTCGGATTGCGAGGGCGAATGCTCGGAGTCAACAGAGCGTGGAAACACACCTGGAGCGCTGAATCTTGAATGCCAGGTAAACCAGGAAAGAGCGCACACCTACAGCTGGATCACCATACCAACCAAGGCTGCCCATCAGGCGATTGGAACAAAGACGGGGATATGACGATATTCTACACCAAGACAGAGACCTACTATGGGTAGCCTCAGTCGTGCAGAGGCATCGCGAGGAGGCACGAGCGAGCTCTGGGCTTAGTAAGCGTGACCTTAAAAGCCGCATTTTATCGTATCGGTTAGTCAAAACTGCTTTAGTGCTACACTACAAACAGCGATCTCATCTTCTTTCATTCTGTATTTTTTTTTTTAGTTCTAACATCAATATATTTCTTCCCCCCTACTTCGTGCAGTGTTCAATTTCGGACAAAGAGTGGGAAGGAAGTAGTGAATGGTACGTAACGTAGTACTGACCGTGGCCTATGTGCTGTCACTAGTAGTGTCACGTACGCGTGGAACAAGGCCAGTCTATCTGCACAGGTGTCTGGTAACGTAACGCGTCAGTGAGAGATTTCACAAGTCTTGATTAGCTGGCGGACTAACTCTGAGTCCAAAAAACAGGGTTAGTTGCGTTGGGGAGGATGCCTCCCCCTCGGGTAGCTTTGCAGATCGGCAGGTGCCGGGATTGATGAAGCAACATTCTAACCAATAACTTCATCTTTCCCAAGGTTTCTACCGACGCCAGGTGACACTTCGCAAGCCTATCAGCAAAGCTAGCTTATAACGTCACGCCGTTCCTTGCAGGGTCGAGGACCAGTGTCGCTTGCGTATTTCTACAAATAATAATCCCACTTCACGCCGGTCCCACTGAGCATTCACCGACCGTTTATTATCCTGTCCTTTCCCCAGCCTCCAGTCGAGTGGTAGGCATTATACCATTTCTTGTGACGTGTCTCTTCATGTCTCTATGCTCATTTTTATCGATCGGCCATGCCGCATCCATCATTTCGCGAGGCGCATTCAACCCCCCACAACCAGTGTTCCTCAATGTTGTTGGATCCTCCACTGACCTAACAATCTCGAATCGAATGATTGCCCCGGATGGTTTCTTACGATCGTAGGTGATGGCAGGTCCTTGTCAACCACTCTGTGCTTCCCGTTCATCCTGTTTTAGGGCTACACTTGCTGGAGGCACCTTCCCCGGACCACTCATCATGGCAAATAAGGTGTGTACATTAACTATGGTTGTTTGTCTGATTTAAGTTTGGTACTAGGGAGATAGTTTCGAAATCAACGTAGTCAACGAACTGACGGATCCGGAGATGTGGTTGAGCACTAGCGTGGTACGCACCGAAAGGGGTGACTCAGCGATTTAGCAATGCTGACACTTCTTTCAGCATTGGCACGGAATCTATCAAAACGGTACCAACTACGCCGACGGTGCATCGTTCGTCACGCAGTGCCCGATATCGCAAAATGGATCCTTCCTTTACCAATTTGAAGCAAACGATCAAACGGGAACGTATTGGTATCATTCGCATTACTCTACGCAAGCGTGTGACGGGCTGAGAGGACCTCTCGTCATTTACGATCCTGACGATCCTTATAAGGACTGGTATGATGTGGATGATGGCAAGTAGATGCATTAAATCTGTAAGGCTTGTGGATAGTAACATCGTTTTCCAGAAACAACTGTGATTACCCTTTCAGACTGGTATGTTGTCTGTTGCATTTCCAAGATATCTCTTATTTAATTTCGGCTTGAAAGGTATCATACGCCCGCTCCCGTGTTGAACCACATCATCGGTGTCTCCGCAAACTCGATCCTCATAAACGGACAAGGGCGCTATCCGGGCGGGCCAGAGTCAGAGCTAGCCGTGATTAACGTCGAATGTGGGAAACGATACCGCTTCCGCTTGGTCGCAATATCCTGTGATCCCCACTTCACGTTCTCCATCGATGGGCACAACTTGACCATCATCAAAGCCGATGGAGTCGAGACGCAGCCGCTCCTCGTAGATTCGTTGCAAATATTTCCCGGGCAGCGTTACTCCGTCATCTTGAACGCCACTCAGCCTGTCGACAACTACTGGATACGAGCGGTGCCGAGCACGGGCAACTCAAGCATCACCGGGGGCCTCAGCTCGGCTATCTTGCGGTACATTGGGGCACCCGATGACCAAGACCCGATGGCCAGGAACACGACGAGCGTGATGCCTTTACTGGAGCAGAATCTGCACGCGCTCATTGATCCGGGAGCGCCAGGCATCCCAGAGTATGGGGAGGCTGATATTAACATTGACCTCTCCGTTGAGGAAATCGCGGGCTCATTCTACGTGAATGGGGTTCAGTTCATACCTCCAACGGTACCTGTACTGTTGCAGATACTGAGCGGCTCGCAACAAGCGATGAGCCTCTTGCCGCACGGGAGTGTGTATGTCTTGGAACCCAACAAAGTCGTCGAGGTGACTGTAAATACTAGCGGCTTCGGCGGACCTGTGAGTTCTCCTTCATCTCTGAAGTCCGCGTGTATCTTTCTTACACGCATATTCAGCATCCGGTCCACCTGCACGGGGTTGGTACACATAATTCAATGGGCTGATCGTATTATCTGATATGATTTCACAGCATACTTTTGATGTCGTTCAAAGCGCAGGGGCCAATACATACTTCAATTACGAAAATCCAGTCCGCCGAGATGTGACCTCCACCGGCACACCGGGGCAACAGGTGGTTTTTCGAT
The DNA here is from genome assembly GCA_038093135.1 of Leccinum longicurvipes. Classification (NCBI taxonomy): domain Eukaryota; kingdom Fungi; phylum Basidiomycota; class Agaricomycetes; order Boletales; family Boletaceae; genus Leccinum; species Leccinum longicurvipes. Next base: position 19,535 of record JBBPRP010000156.1, read on the forward strand.
TCGTGACGGATAACGCCGGTCCGTGGATCCTGCACTGGTACGATCGTGCATTTACTTGTGGTGAATGATTCCATCCTGATTTATTTTCTCTCGCGTGCAGCCATATCGACTGGCATCTCAATGCGTTAGCGTTTCGCCGCTTCATATCGTATTTCAATTCTCATGAACTACTTTATTTTAGTGGCTTCGGTGTGGTATTTGTAGAGGATCCTGCGGGCGTGAGGAGTCACCTCGACACGATTCCTCGTAAGCTTCTTCACTAGCTCCTCGCAGATCTTTGTCTTAATAATGATCTCTGTAGAATCGTGGGACGATCTCTGTCCGACTTACGATTCGCTGTCTCCTTCGCAATTAGGGGGATCGACTCCGAGTAATTCCCGCTAATGTCGCCACATTGTTACTGGTATGCTTTCGGTTGAGCGATGAGTGACAAGTTATCAAGATAACTGATGTCTTATATAAACAGAAGGGGAACTTGCTCGATGCCCTTGCTACTATTGTACTATGCAAACATGCCGGGGCAGCCAGAAGTAAATTACTTGTTAACAGTCGAGACTAACCTAGATACCCTTTTGAATACCCCGCGGAATCAAGTATTCGCTCAGAACCAAAGTTTCCCAGTCGGATTTAGATTTATTTCAAGACTTCGGCCAACTGCGAGTATATTTTATTTGCTTTATTTGGGGAACTGCGCAATTGAACTTCACAGTCGCGTGTTTGCTCCCAACATTGACCCGATGCTTCCGACCACCGAGTAGCTCAGCAGGAGAGTGCCATGCGCAATGTGATGGTGGGCCCGGGAGCCGTCATGTAATGTATTGCTGGTAGGTAAAGCAATTGAGCTCGAGTGCGAAGGAGTCGGAAGCATTGCGAACTTTAGGTGACTTTCTTTTTTCTAAGCTATCATGATCAGCCATCTCCCACGCCTCCGGAGCAATGTACATATGTACAGTATTCAGGCTGGAACTTCTGAAGAGTTCTGAATTTTTAGGATTCGATGCTACTTGTTCAATATGCTGCAATACTGATGAATAGCCTAGCAGCAGTCTCATCCCAAGTTACGCCCCAATGAGCCAGTAAGTGCTTCGACAGATTCTCTTTGTGAGGACCTTCATCATAGTAGGTTCGGTGCAAGTCCCTGGATATAGATCAGTCCAGATGATAATTTGGTTTCGCGGCCCCGCTAAGCTCCCCGCCTGCATCAAGACGAGCAGCCCGAATAAAAACTCTTGCTTTCCTCACCCTCCAACAGCCATTGAGTTGAGCGGCAAGCGCCATTCGATTTCTTGTAATGTATCTTCTCTTCATGTCTATATGTTTATTTTTTTCGATCGCCCATGCTGTCTCCGTCGTTTCGCGAGGCACGACCAATCCTTCGCAACTGTTCAAGTTCCTCAACGTCGTCGGGTCCTCCACTGACCTAACCATCTCGAATCGAATGATTGCTCCAGATGGTTTCTTGCGCTCGTAAGTCATCTATTCGTCACTCGTTCCTTCGTAATCAAGTTCACCCTGATCCAGGGCTACGCTCGCTGGAGGTACCTTTCCCGGACCACTCATCATGGCTAATAAGGTGTGACCATCGAATATGGTTATTGTTTGTCTGACTGCACTTCGCTCCAAGAGCGAGAATTTTGAAATCAACGTCGTCAACGAGCTGATGGATCCGGACATGTGGTTGAGCACCAGTGTGGTATGGACAGGGGATCGGTTTAAACCACGACATTCAACGAGAGCCCTTTTAGCATTGGCACGGTATCTTTCAAACCGGTACCAACTACGCCGACGGCGCATCGTTCGTCACGCAATGTCCTATTACGCAGAACGACTCCTTTCTTTACCAGTTTGAAGCAAACGACCAAACGGGGACGTACTGGTATCACTCACACTACTCTACTCAGACGTGCGACGGGCTGAGAGGGCCTCTCGTCATATACGATCCTGACGATCCTTATCAGGACTGGTATGACGTGGACGATGGTGAGTTGAGTCTTCGAGCTCTGTGAACCTTGAGAGGAGTGATATCATCTTCCAGAGACAACCGTGATCACACTTTCAGACTGGTACGTTATCTGTTGTGTTTCAACGCATCTCTTATTGAATTTTAGCTTGAAAGGTATCATACGCCCGCCCCTGTGTTGAACCACATCATTGGTATCTCAGCCAACTCGATCCTCATCAATGGACAAGGGCGCTATCCAGGCGGGCCAGAGTCGGACCTTGCCATCGTGAACGTTGAGTATGGGAAACGTTACCGCTTCCGTTTGGTCGCGATGTCCTGCGATCCCCACTTCACGTTCTCCATCGATGGGCACAACTTGACCATCATCGAGGCCGATGGGGTCGAGACACAGCCGCT
>JBBPRP010000157.1:0-21825 GCA_038093135.1 Leccinum longicurvipes
GTCTCAACTGCGACCTATGACACTTCTTTGTCTGTCTATTGAGTTATCACGTCATCAAGTTCCAGCCACTGTAACGTGCTAGTGGTTCGCTTGCCCTTGGCTCCGTTCTGCTCCGTAGTGGTCCTTTCATTAATGTCGTTCGGGTTCTCTCCAGCCACCACGTCCTCCGACTGCTTCTCGCCCATCCTATCCAGCCGATCCAGCAACGACTCGGTCATTTCTTTCGTCAACGCCCGCCCCTCATCTTCCAACGGCTTGTCGAGCTCGCCTTGTGAAATGCCGCCGACGCAATATACTCCTGTTCTTCTTGTGCTACCGCTGTATCTCTGCGCACGCTTCTGTGCGAGGTATGTCGACGGGGTAAATGTGAGGTCTGGCAAACAAAGCGATCGGTGAGAAATCCCTCGACAGAAACTAATATGTGGGGGGCGCCTACCTCAGCGTGAGTGTCAAATAGAGACCTCATGATGAATCCATCGGAAAAGAGGCCCTCGGTTTTACCCTTCCATTCGACAATGTGGTGTTCGCGCGCCTTCGCTCCCTTTTTGGCATATTCGAGGGGAATATGGTTGTCATGATAAGCCTGCAAGATCGGGCGGACGTCCTGGAGTTTGTAAATGTCAATCCAGTTGAGCATGAGACTCGCGAGTCATGATGATCGAAAAGGAAGCATACATTTGAGGAAGGAAATGATTGCAACCAAGCCTTTGCCACCGTGAGTCCCTATCCACTTAGGCATGACAATCGAGTTTTCGACGTCCGTCGATGTATGCTCTTCGTGTATGTCAAGTAATATGACTTTCGAGAGGTCGCGGTCGAGATCCTGCAAATCACGGAGAGAATTTCAGACCTAAACAGAATATTACATGAAATGAATCACTTTGACAATTTTACCGTCCACGGATCGCATGGCATCGTGGAAAAGCTTGTAGGTGAAGAAGAATTATATGGATCCAGTTTCTCGACTCGGATTATAGGGAGGGCAGTCTGGACAAGTCGGTACAGTCAGCGGTGGCTACGTGGGCAGCTAGAGTGAGCGTTTCAAACCGACGTAATGGTGCTGAGTAATAAATATGTCGATTTCATAAAAATTGAGATTGATATGCGAGGAAATGGTTGATACCAGGCGGACGTTTGGTTATCCGGAAAATTCTTTGACGCTATCAAACTTGAAAACCAACGTCGGTTATTACACGAGTCTCAATTATGGCATCAGTAGCAGATCATCCATCAACACCGGAAGCGCATAGGGCTTTTTTTTGGTGGGAACTCGGTAGAGGTGGGGGACGGAGTTCTAACCAGCCTAACTTGTTGAAGCACTGGCAGGAAACGTGAATGTGTGCGCGACGCAAAACATCACCGATAATCACATACGTCGAACACTGGCATATCAGTCCTTTGTACATGCCCACTGCCAGTATCTGATTTTGAAGGCGCATCTTCGAATTTCTATCGAGGAGCAGACTGGACATCGGTACCGGTACAAGGAGAGAACTGATGAAAAAGCCGTACAATTTCCTTGCTTACGAGTTCATCTGGTTCCCAATCTCACCCAAGATACAGCACTTGCACCCCAAGGGTAATAGTCAGAATGCTGAGCGAAAATGTTCCCAAATATATTTGCTGTCGCTCTATGGAAGAAAGCGAGTTCCTGGAAGAGTGACGAAGTTGTCACAGACACTGCGGTAGGCTAGGTGGTGATCGTGCCAGTGGTTGCTTGGCCGACGGTGTTAGCTCCGAGTCATTTTTACCAACGCGGCCGGACCGGCTTGAGCGCTTATGCAATTACCAACCTCTGAGTCGAACGCTGGATCATATGGCGGGCCACTGTCATTCACACATGTTGGTGCTATTCAGATCTTCGTTGGCGGTGGCTTTTTGCACTTGCTTGTCGCGTCTGGTGGTGCTTTGAATCACCGTTTGATGAACAGCAACTATGTGGCGTCGGATGCTGATGACACCGTTTTTCTGGCGTCTTTCAAGTTCCAATTGCGACCATCCTCCATGATGCTTCAGCTTCACTGGGTGGTGGGCTTGCATCAGCAGCTTGCCACAATTCACATAGCCTGGTTTTGTACTGGATTCTCCGAGTCGCATACTACCAGTGGTTACAAGGTAGCAACTGACATGCGATAGATAATAACAGTGACTGTTCGATGGTTTTAGTGGGTTCGAGTTTGATGGTTTCAAATATCACCGCTAAATTTTCAGGATCACCTTCCTTGGATACCAGTCCATATCAATCATCATGCATCCTCATTCGGGAATCAAAAGAAAAATCACCACCATGCTCTCGATCAATGACCCATTACCTCAGTGGACTAAGCATACAAGAATCGATTGAACGATTGAGCGTCACTTAATTCAGCCTGCCCAGCCTAAAAGATGATTCTTTCCCTATTTCTATTAACATTTTCTGCGCTTGTGGTCTCCACGTCAGGAACCACGGTGGTCATGGTAAACAAAACCGAGAGTCATTCCATTCCCCCTCTTCTCTGTGCGCCCTCTCATTTGTCCTTTCATGAAGAACCACTGACTGCTTTGTTAGATGGACAGATGTTCGAGGCATGGTTGTCGCTCCCCGGAAGTGCCCTCATTCTAACAAACATGCTTCCCGAACACAGGACTATTATGTAAGTGGAACCGTTGCTATTCCTGTGTAGCGGTTAAGAAATATTTTGGCAGAATGTAAGAGTGAAATATAGCATAGACAGCTAGCATCAGTTGATGGTCACTGCAAAGAGCGGTGATGGTGGACTCTATGCTGAATGTTTGTCATCGCACAAATGGAATAGATTGTGACTATCTCTTACTACGCTTCTTCAGTACTGCAGAATCGAGCATTCCAGCAAGTTACACCAAGTGAGCCCCAGAAATTTGATAGGAATAATCGGATTCATATAACACATGACTGTCATATCCAGACACGACTAGTGCATTATATGCGTGGAATACTCTCAATGGTGCACTGATTGGTGTAATTGCTGATCCGTACCCTGTGTCGAGTGCCCTCCCAAACTCTCTTCAGTTGACCATTCCTGCAGCTGCTTCTGGACAGGTTGGTTTTGGGAACAGCGGCTATCATGGTTTGTCACACCCTCTCATCCCAAGTCATCCAAATGAACAGCCGATCAGGAATCAAGGTGAACTCAGAGTGGACATACAATGTTTCCTTCTATTATAAGTTCCCATTGGCTTCCTCGTTCAATGGCAATGCTTCTGTTACATTACGGAGCTCTACAGGTCAAACGTTTGCCTCTGCTTCTGTCCCAATCAATGGTTCCCAGACAACTTGGCACCAAATCACCCTTCGCTTGACACCATCAACGTCCCCCAACTCCACGGCGAACAATTTCACAGTCAGTTTCGATGGAGCCCATGCAGCTGGACAGACCATCAATTTTGCCATGTTCTCGTTGTTTCCGCCGACCTTTAAGAATCGTGAAAATGGCATGCGGATTGATCTTGCAACTGTACGTGACGGTCTTAATGTACTTCGATACAACAACCCACAGATGAATGACGACCCACACCTCAGTCTTTGCACGACATGAAGCCCTCGTTTTTCCGCCTTCCCGGTGGTAATAACCTGGTGCGAAATATGTGTATTTTCTTGAAATTTCTATGCTGATTAGTGGTACAGGAGGTAGACCAATTATAATGGTATCATTATTGATGTGCTTAGCGGAATAATGTCAGGGCCTAAACTGGACGAGTAGGTGGGTGTGGAATAATACGGTTGGACCGCTTATCCATAGACCTGGTTTGTATTTTACTTTCGCTCGTATGTGTCCACTCTCACCACAGAAACAGGTCGTTCTGGAGACTGGGGTTATATTAACACCGAGTGAGTGATATACGCGCTGTCTTTCTTCGTCGGCATGTTGATCAGGTTGTACAGTGGTCTTGGTCTTCTGGAGTATATGTACTTTTGTGAGGACCTGGGGATGGAGCCAATTATGGCGGTTTGGTCAGGTCTGTCTCCCTTTCAAAAGTCGAACAATTGGTTTAAATGCTTCAGGTTATTCTTTCGAGGAGGGGAGTGTTCCTGAGGACAAATTGGCCCCGTACATCCAAGCTGCCATAGATCAGATCAACTTTGTTATTGGTGATTCAACGACTAATGAATATGGTATGTCGAGAATATTCCGTCTGAATGATCTAATACATATGATACATATCTAAAGCTGCTCTCCGCGCCTCTCTTGGTCACCCTAACCATTCACTCTAAAATACGTTGAGATTGGTAACGAGGACTTCTTGTATTCGAACGCTAATGAATCGTACGTCGATATGTTTCATCATCTTGTTGCGGGTCCCAGAACTGTCCAGATACTACTACCGCTGGAGGGACTTCATGAAAAGCCTCACCACAACATTCCCTCAGCTTCGTATGTATGCCTTGGGTTCGTTCATATTGCTGCTTACTTGGGTTTTCTTTAGAATTCATTGCAACCACCTTACCATTCAATCCTATTTTGGATCCCATTCCTAGACAGTACGACATCCACAACTATGAGACTCCAGGTCGGTCACGTTTTTTCTTGTGTGGTTTTTGCTGAATTCTTTATAGAGTGGTTCATCGAGAATGCATTCAGATTCGACTCGTATCAGGTACTCAGATTTATAGAATTGTCCGTTATCCTCCGTGCTCATCCCCTGCTTTTGAACACAGCGAAACGGCACATCATACTTCCAGGTGAAGTTTTCTGAGGCATGTGATGGCCTGTATTGACCTCATCGCAGGGCGAGTATTCTGCTCTTCTGGCGGAAGGGTCAAAATATCCCACTTTTCAAGGTAAGCCTGCATCCCAGACGTCTACGGCACTTCAGTGATGCACCTCCTCTATCCAGGCTCCCTGGGAGAGGCAGTCTACATGACTGGCTTTGAAAGGAACAGCGACATTGTATTCGCTACTGCATACTGCCCTTTGTTGGTGAACATCGCCTCTAATAACCCACCAGTGAGTTGTGCTACTGTCGTCTCCATCACACTACTGAGACATGGAATGCTGTAGAGCAATCAACTGGTCGGCTTCGAGCGAGTAATTTGACTTATTCGATGTCCCCTGCTCGCTGACAGGAAATGTAAAATAACAGTGCTGCCAACGTTTACCGTTCGAGTGGCTATTACGTCCAGCAGGTATGTTAATTTTTTAGTTTTACGAGTTGTATAGTACCTCAACACATCTGCTATCGTACATCGACGTTGCGATGTATAGCTCTTCAGCATCCATCGTGGGTCTGAGTACTTGCCAAGCACCCTTCCCATGGTCAATGGGACTCTGTACTGGAGTGTCACGCACGACACCAAACTCCGTGTTATCTTCATCAAGGCAAGTGATGCACACCCCGAAACACCCACAGGGGGATGATCCTTATTCCTTTATTAGGTTGTCAACACCGGTGGATCCCCCGCTAATATAACATTCGAGTTGCCTTTCGGGGTTGCCTCCAAGGGAAATCTTACTCTGATCACTGCAGCTCTTACCGTGAGCAACTCGCCTGAGACCCCGGATGCCGTGCACCCGACGTTTTCTTCGATCCCTGTTTCTCAGGTGCTCAACTATACCGCACCGGCATATAGTGTCAGTGCATTGACTGCGTCTGTTATTTGATGGAGCAACATGTACTAGCAGACAGGTCCTTTTTTCTTCTTTCTTGGCGATCTTTATGATACCCATACTAGTTCTGCGTGGCGTGCATGAATTGATTTCTGTCGTGCGAGAGCGAGTCTGACAACGCATGAACTTAAAGTTGACTGTGATCTGCACGAGATAAACCAAGTGCTGGAGTTACCATGACTTTATGCTCAATGTACACCAAGACATTATATTATGAAGAATAGAATGCATCTATTCTACTAATTGGGCAATGAAATGGTGAAATTCGACAGTAAGCACAACAATATTTTCCCCATTGCAACGAGCCAAAGCCGTTCAGCCTCTCTAAACTCTCATATCAGCTTCCTCAGCTCTGCACGCGCAGCCTGGAGTCTTTTCGACTTCCTCTGAATATCTTGACGGGCTGACACGACACTGATGGGTTCCTCCAACATGCCTTTGCACCGATCGATTCCGTCCAGTCCGGTAATTTGGAGTCCCTCTCGAAGCGCCTTCTCGACCCCCTTCTGTATGCCCAGTACAAGTTCGTGGTCGATGGCCATTCGAACCATATCTGTGAAACGCTTGTATGCAACTGAATACGCAGGGGTCAGCTGATCATCTTACGACGCAAATCCCGGTTGTAATCCTACCTTGGAAGTAGGCCCGAACGCTCGCCATAATATTCAGAGCTGGCTCCCATGGATCGGGGGGAAGTAGCTTGGGGAGGTCGGTCACCTGGGCCGATATTCCTATCTCATTAAGGCCACTAAGGACCTTGTTAGCCGGGTTAAGCGAGCTACCACTGGATTCCCCACGACCGACGGGTTGTTGGCTCCATTGTCCCAGCTGTAGTTTGGTCACTAAATCGCACTTACCCCGGGCAGATTTGTAGTAGCTAAGGAATTTGTCTTTATAGTCGGCGTAATAGTGAGTGTTGAGAGTAGTTGGGCTCTGCTCAATATCGAGCAGCCATTGGATCTTCTTTTTGGTTCTTTCGGCAGCCTCGTCGAGATGGTCGTGAAGAATCATCCTAATGTGCGTGGTGAGCCCGTGGGTGCGAACAAAGAACATGTGACCCACAGGATTGCTCGCTTTGCATTACCATTCCCCATGTGCGCAAAATGCGCTTCCACAAGTTTCGCAAGATCGCCTCTCAAAATCTCGTAAACGTGGTCAAAGAGGGCCATTGCGGGCGAGCTCCACTTTTGCGTAAACTCTTGGATGTAGTCGTACTGAACCACGAAAGGATAATTGCCTGGAAGCTCTCGCGTACACGCACTGGCAAAGTTCAAGTTGCGTCAAAATACAAAATAAAGCAAAATCGGAACGGCCCTACGGAGCCAGTGACTAGTACCTTTGCGCTTGCTGCTGGACTTGGTTAACATAGACCTTGTTACCCTCTCCGTAATATCCCCCCGCTGACGAATTTCCATCTCCATCTTCGTTGCCCAAAAATGCTGCCTCTGGCAGTTCTTTATTCGTCGTCTCCGTCCATGGGACAAAGTTCGGAGCAGTTTTTCGAATGGCAATCTTGAATGCTTCCTGGTGTGGGCGAATACGTTGCAGCAATCCATCTTCGGCAGAGGTACCATTCACAAGATGTTCCAAATCCCGGATGAGATTTGTAAAGAGACGGATGACTTCACCGACAGGATCTAAAGATGGAGGCTGCGGGAGATCACGAAGCATCTTATTTGTCTTTTGAATGGCGTTCATTAGCTCCTCCTGAATCTTAGGTAGCCTAGGCGAGTTTTCAATGATCCGTTCGCAATTTAAAATAACATAGCTGACTGACCTTTTCGAGATTAGTTCCGACAGGATATGCCCCAGCTTCTCCGTCAGGCAACTTGTTCTCAGGTACCTTTGATGCTGTGGTTCGAGAGACGACCATGGTTGCACCGACGTGAACCACTCATTCTCATATCGCCGTGCCTGCTCCCAAGTGATTCCATTGGAGACATCCTGTGAAGAAGGTTGTTTGACGCAGTACCAACGATTAACCAATGGTTCTGTCTCGTTGCTAAGTAGTCGGATCCATCCATCCTCATCACCCGGGGGAATACGATCGGGCTTAGTGAGGACCCCTATCGAAAGTACGTCAGTGTTAGATGAGAGAAATGCGCGACCATTCTAGACCCACCGACAGTTCTCTTCCCAAGTGGATCGTATTGCTTTGCAATCGTATGTGCGCCTTGGTTTTCAAAGTCGGCTTGCGAAACAACAATATTAGACATCTGAAAGACGATAAAAATGCTTGAACACCTACTCTCACAAGCCACGGTGAGGAGTATGACGCAACTCGGCTTCTCTATGTATGAGGTAACCAACGACCTGACAAGCTCTATGTCCCGGTTATTGCTTCCCCTCCCAACACTGGCAATGAGACCCGGAAGATCAACGAAAGAGAGATCCGTGAGATTTGGTCCACTGATCTCGAGTGAAACGTAATTCTTGGAAAACGACACTTCGTTTTCATCTCGAAGCTCATCCTGATTAAGGTACTTGTTGGAATCCTTGGACGGATTGAGGATGGCCCTCTGGGCACGCCGGATACGATCCTCAACACGCGATTTGGAGGTGATAGGACCACCAAAGGAAACAATCTTCACTGGGATGGACACGCCCCTGGCATCGGTGCTAAAGTGAAGTTTAACCCAACATTTCCACGGAAGATCTGAATAAGAGAGTTTGCACTCCGTTGGGCATCTACATGAAACTGAGCAAATGACCAGAACTGAAGGGGAATGCGTTACCTTGTGCAGGTCCCCGACGACCGGGGCAGCGTGACCCCAGATATGGATTCAATGAGAGATGACTTGCCCGCACTCTGGTTTCCGATGACGGCAATCATAGGCAAGTCAATGTCGGATTGTACGCTGCCAAACACAAGCGACTGGTGAGTACGGCAAGGTGGTTATGAAGATAGAGGAATCCCGAACCCAGTGTCACGAAGACGATTGATCAACTGTAAGAACGCTCTTCTATTACCGGTGGTTGCAGGATCTAACAGCCCCACGGCTACGCTATCGGTGACGGTCTCTGTCCCAGCATTGATTGGAACTGGTTCAGAGGGTGTTGATGCGAATGTGGAAGACGCCCAGGACGCATTTCCACCTTGGGATCGAGTTTTAGGGTGGGTTGTATGGATGGGGGGCATGAGGACTATGGCTGGCTTTTATAGGCGGAGATGACTGGTCTGCCATACGAAGCTGTGAGTCACTTACGATGGTTCGAAGTCCACGATGGTTGATACTTGACGTACAGCTGCGATGATTGCGACTATGACAAAATCTCCAAATTGGTACGAGCTATCCGGGTTTTCTGCGACAAAGTAGTCGTCCAGCGTGCCGGCGGCGGACAGGATCCAGGGGCCTTTGTCCCAGTCTTATCACATGATCATTGGCAACAAATAGTCATCTGAGGTGACTTGAACCGTCACGGACAAATAGGGGATGGATAGTGGTACTGACTAACGATCGCAAACCTTGGGCCTATTTCAATTGCACGTGAAGCAGTGGGCCTGCTGGTACTCGATAGAATTCGCAGTCCTACCAAGTCTTAGTCACCTTCAACACATAAACACTCACTACCACCACTGTCGTCGTGGAGTCCCTATTCACCTGCACCTGGCAAGTGCATGCGCTGCTTTGGCTGAGTCGGAGCCGGCTTTTGTCCAACCTTCGCATTGATACCTTTATCGTGGACAAGTAATCATCAAGCATCATTAGTGTCATTACCATCGTGCGGCTAATTGTATCTTGTATAATCCCGTTGACTACCTGGCAGCACAGAACGTTGAACACCAACACACACAGAATAAGTCGAAAGCCAATCTGCATCCCAGTAGCGACTGTCTGCGTCTATCATGGTGCACCGTTGACCACCATAATTCCCCCCTGCAAGCAAACGGCAAACCAATACGTTCGTCTCGCCCGGTCATGTAAGGGGGGCCGTGATGACGCTGACGCTGTACGCAGGGGCAGTGAAGTTGAACACCTGACCGACAGACAAGGGGGATGTGGTAGGAACGACAGCGCTGGGCGTGGAAGGACTGTTGCTTGCGTCCGGGGGGCCGGTCAACACGGTGGCCTGTCCGTTACTTGCGACAGGAAAGGGCAATATGAACGTCAACAGCGCAGGATCATCGTCGTAGTTGACGATCTAGAAGATGGAATGGACGAATGCGTTATTGTCATCGAAGGCGTCTATATACGCTACGGCTCAACGGGAATACCGTACCTTGAAGTAGGTGACGTTCGCGCTGGTGTCACGCGTGACACTCCAGTAGAGCGTTCCGTTTTCGATGGGGAGCGTGCTGGGCAAGTATTCAGTGCCGCGATGAGCACTGAAGAGCTGTGTTCGACGTGTCAACCCGGGAAACAAGATGATATCAACATTGGGTGGACAGAGAGATCATACCTGCTGGACATAGTAGCTTGTTGAAAGGTAGACGTTCGATGCGCTATTCGTTTTGATCATTATCAATCAAGTTCTCAATGCAGACGGTGCTCTCCTTCAAACTTACTCGAAAGAGATCATGTTAGGTGTCTGGAATCGCATGTGAGTGAACAACGAAGACGAAATAGGGGACGGAAACTTGCCCACATGGGTGGGGTGCCAATGTTCGACAAGAGCGGCGCATAGGCAGCGGCGAACACGATGTCCGCATTCCTCTCAAAGCCGGTCATGAACGCAGCTTCTGCCACAGAACCTGGACGGACGCATGACGAGACGGTCAAAATACGTGGCAGTGGCTTACCCTGAACGGTGGGATAATCCATCGTTGACCCGTCATTGTTGTTGGTAACAGCATATTCGCCCTAGAAGGAAATGAGGGCTCAGCAGTGCGCTCATGCACAAGTTCTTACCTGCATGTAGTATGTTCCATTGCGCTAAGTGTATACAGAGTGAGTAATAGATGCAGTAATGCAATGAACCTTTCTACTCACCTCATAGGCATCATAAGCAAATGCGTTATCGACAAAGTCGTCTGACCGCAAATTGAGGTCAGAGGGTGAAATCCGGACACAAAAAGTCAACTAACCAGGGGTGCTGTAAAAATGATTATCGTATTCAGTTGGAACAGGACTTAAGACAGGATTGAACGGATGGGTGGTGGCGATGAAATCTTGTTGTTAATGACGTATATTATCCGTCATGTCAAGCTGAGGCACACTAACGGGTACTTACGAAGCTGAGGAAACGTTGTGGACAGTGTCGTTACAAAATTTTTCCAGCGGTAGACGTAGCTGGCATTTTCACGGCGGAGTTGGTGCGACTGGTCAGTTTGGCAAACAGACGGACGCACGATTCGGAAGATAGGAAGTCCTCATTACCGACCTCGACGTACTTGAGGGCGAATGGTTCCGTGCGACCGAGAGAGGCTCGCATGGCAGCTTTGGATATAGATTAGACGTAGTTATGGGTTACAGGATTCGTCGGAGCACTCACCATATGTGTCATTGCCTGCGTCACCGATCACGAAGTTTATCTCGTTAATCGCAGTTTCAACGTATGTATCCAAGTTCTCCGCGAGCACAACCTCGCCGTTCAAAGAGTAACCTGCATCGCCAATTTGAAACAGAAATGTCGGGCCTCATCAAGTTTGACTGACCTGCCCAGACAGCCAAGACAGGTTCTATCTCCAAGTCCTCGCACATGTACAGGTATTCGAGCAAGCCAAGACCGCTAACCGAGATCAAAGAGTCAGGTTGCAATGATAAATGCCTTGGCACGCCGCACGTGTCACTCACTCGGTATTGGTGTATCCCCAATCTCCGATCCGGCCTATTTACGCACCGTCAATCAGTAAAACGGAAAAAGAGCTTGACACGAACCGGGTCTGTCGAGAATCGAGCCGATGGTGGCATCCCATACCCACCTAGTTGCTAGGTTCGGCCCCTGGGTATCGTTCATTCAGTGCCCAAATCATTCAATATCCCTTAATTACCTCCTATGAAGCACGTCAGCATTTTACAACAGATGAATTATGACACATACCAAATTGTTCCCACCGGGCATACGAATGAATGAAGGTTTCATCTCGGACAAGGCCTATACTCTGTGATCAGAAGAAGACTGGTTACACAAAGCTGACGTGCGCACCGTCGCGAGGTCGATTCGTAAGCCATTTTCTCGGCCCTTGTACGTAGGGGGAAGCAAGGAAAACATGGTAAAGTGAATAACCTGATTCGCTGCACTGGCTCCGTCGAACGTAATCGTGAAGTTGTTCGCCGTGGAAGTGGGGGACGAGGTCGGCTTCAAAGATACGTTGATCTGTCGCCATGATGTCTGTGATCCATTAACGGCTGCCGAAGCGGAGGCATAGACGTCGCCGCCACTACTCTGCAATGCGACGGTGACTGAACCGTTGAACGAGCAAGGCATAGGAAACTTGTAATAAAAAGAGGCGTTATAAGTCCACGAGGAGTTTACCTGAATTCCTAGTGATGAGGCGTAAACGACGCTCGAAACAGATGGCGTGATCACTAACCGTAGTATCCTTCGTTTCCAAAGCCAACCTGACCAGAGGCATGACCGGGTATCGTCACCTCGAGTGCATTCGGGAGCGCGGAGGAGATTGGTGATATATCGGCTACCACATTTATCTGAGTACCACCGATTGCATCCCATCCATACAGTGCATCGGGCGTATCTGTAAACACCAGTCAGGCATAGTTAAAGAAGTGTTGTCGATTACCTACTTGGCGTGACTTGCTGAAAAGCTCTGTTCTGGAGTACTGGATAAAGGGCAGTTAGTAGCGTTCGATAGCATGAATTGAAACCGACATTCTGCATAAAGACCACCGTCGCCACTCTGTGGTGGTCAGCGATTCAGAATACATCGATCTCGTACGTGTTGTAGGTTCTTACATGCTATTGAATGGTAATTATTATTATTATAACTCGTTCTCACTGACCAGGGAAGAAATACTCACATTAATATCCTGAGAGAAGAATCGAAAGCTTCAGAAAAAAAGAGGTCAAGCAAGGGGGGGCCGCACTTCAAACATTATTCCATCTAGGCTAAGATGTCAGTATGATAGTAGTGGTAAATGGACATACGAAAACTGACAAAGGAGGGGAGGTATAGGATGGCTCGAATTTCCACTAACCGTCACCAATGTCGCGTCGGCGACGACGCGACAGACAAGGAGTGCAACAATTTGTGCAAAACAAGCAATAAATAGGAGACACATTCGTCAAGAATGTTTATGGTATGATCAACACACACAGATTCTGATGCATTCGAGCGACTTATATGTGCTGGCGAAAAGAGGTCAGACCATGTGGGATATCACAAAGGATACCCCTGCTTTGCTTATGCCGCAGATCAGCAGATTGTTAACGGTAGTTGATCCATGATGTCTGAAGAATGGATCGGTGTATCATATTGAGCCGGTTCCGAGCCAGTTCCGCCAATCAATGATGCTCTCCTGAAACTAAGTGATTAATGGGTTCATCACCGCATAGAACGTGTCATGGAGAGCCTGGGTCGGCTGACAGCTGGAACACGAAACGTCAGATTTCCGAATGTGAGCCCACAGCACGCATACATACTACTATTATTACTCTCCGTTACTTTCCTAGGTTTGTATTTAAATATATATTTAGAGTGAAACCATCAGACTCACCGTCGAGATCATTTTTCTGTAGGAACCACGGACTCATTCTGGTGTCTTCAAATCCCTGCGGGTCTCGTGCACTGCACAGACAGGTGACAGTACGGAATTTTGTCTGTTTCAAATGTTGCTCCATTCGCTTTTGGAATGGTCGTCACTAGCGGGTGATGTCGAACGAGACGACACTGCCTGGCACAGGGGGGACGGCGGAAAGGATTATCCGGAGGGCAGCTTGCAAGCCAACGGAGGTAAGTGAGCTAGTGGGAATGCTGGACATGGAGGATCAAGACTAGGATCGGTGCTGGATCGATCCTGCCGTCTCTGTGCCAGGTAGTAGCAGTCTCAAAATGTGAGCCGCAATAAGAATGGTAGAAAGCGTCGCGAGTTGGTGCAACGGTTCAATAGCAGTGGTCAGCAAAGCCCGGCGATAGGCTTATCAACATCTTCTCACAAGTAGCATTTGATACATCATCGTGTCCGCAGCATGTTGATGGGCTAGGCCAATTCCGTGCGGTTACTCAGGAAATTTGATTCGGTTGCGACGTTGTGACAGTGTGTACTGTGAATACGATCTGGCAGCTGTATCAAGCCCGGGGCTAGGCAGTCACCATATGCTTCCCTCGAGGTAGGAAGCAGTGCGTGCGTGCACATGCACGTTCGTAAAGGGAGGTGGTGGAGGGTGAGGGTGAATGAAAGAGAGGGCGGGGGAGGGGCAACGACCATCGACAGGCAGCGACCGTGGTGCGCTCTCGGCGCATTCAGCGGGAGAGAGCAGGAATGACAGCGAGGGCGGGTTGCGTGTATGCGTACACATACACATTGCAAGGCGAGGGCGTTGGTGACAGCGAGGATAACAGCAGTGCGAGAGATGGGCGGGACCAGTGTGTGTCCACCCCTTCGGTGGATTCACTCCCGCCCCGCCTCCATCAGGGCCCCACTGGCACTTGGCCAGGGAGTCCGGGGAACATCGTTTCAGCCTTGGGTACATGCTTAGTCAGGAATGAGGCCAACTGTGCAGCATTGAATGTTCCTTTACCATGGACTCGGAATATCCCATCTCAGACTCTGATGAGCAAGTCGTACATCGGTTGAAACGATTCAAAGTTGGGTTTCGTCGCCCGATATCTTCACAAGCCTAACCCATATTTTTCTAGCACCAGTCTTATGCCCAATCATTGAAGGAGGTCCACCTACCCTCCGCACTCGATCTCGCAAAATTTGACCATGACATAGCGGTATGTTCACCATCCTCCGACTTGTTCATGCACCATTTACTAATGCCCATGCGTATGTATTTCAGGACAACGAGTCACATTTTTATGTATCCCTTCAACAATGGAGACAGGTCAATCTATCCTCGTCGTTCGTCCAGTTCGCCAACAAGGCCGATCCACTTTCCCTTTCTATGCCTCTCCTCTTGCACAACTGGAGAACCATTGTCGAATTATGGATGGCCGCGGTAGACAGTGCTGATGACGAAGGACTACGTGCACTTCTTGAGTATGCTAATCTTCATTCGTGCTTATTCTCCTCGCTCACCCTATCCCAGCCTTCTCCAGAAGCTCTTGCATGACCTTCGTACAACCCTATCTCCTGTTTATGCCGACCTGTTATCTATGCTCCTTGATTTTCTTCCTCGTCCCATTGCAGCTCCCGCGCTGACGGCACTACTAGCAACGCTATCGGGGCTTTTCAAGTACCTTCTTGTGCCGTCTATATACTTGGATCTTTTACAACAAACATGGTCTTCCTTCCATGCTGTGCTACCGAAATGTAATCTCGAAGTGCAACGTGCTGCTGCTGAGGTTTGGGCATTTGTACTACGTCGTTTAAAGACCTCTGCACGCGAAAAAGCAGTTCTCCTCATGGCTAACAACCTTGACGGGGTAGAAACTGCTGGTGCTTGGGCGTTTGTGTTTGCTTGCAAAGTTAGCACATCTTTCATTCCGAGTTCCCAGCGTACTGATCTCCCCTTCCCTACCACTCAGTCCGTCTCCTCGACACTCCACACGGCTTCACCTTCAATAGTGGGACCCGTGATTGACTGCTATTTGAACTGCGAAAACCCTGATTTAGTATACACACTTCTACGGCGGACACTTACTTCACTCATTCACCACTGCAAGGTTGCTGAACAGTTTTCCGCCATTGTCGAGATACTCTCAACTCGATTTTCGACTGCCGTTGGCCACCATCCGTCAAATGACACAGAAAGAGAGCGCCTTCGTCGTGTACTGCAGTTGATCAGTGTCGTCTGCAGCGTACGCCAGGGATCTCGATTATCTCGTGAGTTTCTTGCTACGTTTTGTTACCCCGTCATTTTACTAACTCGGCTTCAAAGCTCCCCAATTGCTACGACTGGCTTCTGCATTGCCGAATATCCAAGTTTGCCCCCCAATTGAGGTCGCTCTCCTCAATTTTTCAGTTGCCCTTCTCACAGCAGGGGACACAACAATCACTACGGGCGCTGGTCGCGCTTTCATAACGGAAGCTCTCAAAGTGCCCAAGTTTGGGGTTTCACTCCTTGGTGCTCTCGCTGAGCTGTCCTGGGGCGGATGGAAAATGGTCGCTCTGCCTGCCTTGATTAGGTCCACCAGTGATCTCCTCGCAGCGGAGCCGAAACAAACATTGCGCTTATTTGCAACCCTCAAACACCACGATAAACTTGGGGAGGTGGACATCGTGTGGAGATGTACCATCGACAATTGGCTTTGCGAACGACTATCTCGTTGGGAACTCAACCCGGACCGTGTAGATGAGTTGCATAGCCTTCTGTCGTTATCGGCGTACGTCGAGAAGATGCCGGTTTTATTGGTAGGGATTGTCGAGCGCATGCTCGATGCACCCAATCCAGAGGGTTCGTGGAACGCGTCTCATGTAAACGCGGCCTGGGTTTTGTCGACCTGTATGCGCACTCTTGCGGGATCAAAGAACGCGTTGTGGAGACATCAGGTCGATTTGGTGGGGTGGACTAGGACGGTGGTGGAGCGCTGGTCCTGGTCTCAGTGTGCCCTTAGCGGTTTAGTTAGTCTCACACAGTCAAGGTAAGACGAAATCTCGCTCGAGTGGGGATGCATGCTCAGTGATTCTCTCCAGCTCACCAACACCCGACGTTTTAACATTCTCGGAGTTGTACTTACCCTTGCGGACGTGCATTGTCTCACATTCGCGATCACTACGACTTAGCGCGCTCAGGCTTCTAGCCTCGAAGTTGGTGAAATCATCGCCGGGAGAGCAAGACGCACTGAAGCGGTGTTTGCAGGGAGAGGAGGTTTCCCTGGATATTCAAGGAGTGCGCGAACGTGTGCTGCGAATCGGTCGCATCGGACAGGTCATCAAGGGCGACGAGCCGCTAGCCACTGACCTTTGTATCAGATGGTTGACCTGTGCGTTTTCATCTCGCTTTCGTCCGATCCCGGCTTGAACGTTTTTAAACAGCTCAATTGAAAGTCAATCTACGACCGCTGTGGTCGCCGGCGGCAGAGGCACTCTCGTCCTTAGCAAAGCAATACGGGGACTCTGTTTGGACATGCTTCTTTGACGAGTTGCAGGCGGTCGCGAAAATAAAGGGTCACGGACTTCCAGAATGGTTGAGAAAGGGTGCCAGGCAAGATGTGAACGACGATGTTTCGGAAGAAGAACGGACATGGAGAGATAGCACCGCG
Source organism: Leccinum longicurvipes (assembly GCA_038093135.1). Taxonomy (NCBI): domain Eukaryota; kingdom Fungi; phylum Basidiomycota; class Agaricomycetes; order Boletales; family Boletaceae; genus Leccinum; species Leccinum longicurvipes. The sequence goes on from JBBPRP010000157.1 coordinate 16,894, forward strand.
CACAACGTTAGGAGTGCGATTTCGAGATGGCTAGATGAAGACCATATCCAGAAAGCCATCATCCTAGTAAGTCGCATATACTCAGTCTTCCAGGGTCTGATTAGGTATTTCAATAGGAGCAAACCCCTTCTGACAGATTCGATTCGGCTTCGTTTGAGGCGCAACTGCTGTCGACGCTTGGCCAATGCTCATCCCTTGCAGAGAAGCACAGCCGCGAGCTCGTTCCTTTCTTCCTGTCAATGGCGGTCAATGACGACGCCGCTTCGCGTCTCCCCCGCTACAAATTGAATGCGTGGCTCAGTTTATTCAGCAAGTTTACCAACCCCAAGGCGCTCCACTCCACCGAGACTCTCTTTGCCCTGTACCGCACCCTTTTATCCCACCCCGACCGGATGCTACAAACAATGGCACTCAACTGCATGTTTACGTACAAGCCTCCCAACTTGGTGAGGCATGAGGAGACACTTCGTCATTTCTTGGATGATACACTTTGGCGGGATCAGCTAGCGCATCTCGATTTGGCTTCCTTGGACCCCACCGACCGACCCATGTTTGTGGATGTAACGATTCGCTTACTCTTTGGCATCATGCTTGAGAGGAAGGGACGGACGAAAGGAGGAGATAGGAGAGCTGCGGTGCTCAGCGCGCTCGCAGTGTGTTCGGAGGATGAGCTCGAACTGCTCATGGACTTGATGCTGAAACCGATGGGGTCAAGCAGTCGGACTTGGCGAGATGGTGCTGATGACTTTGCGTTGGTGGAGGTGCTGGCAAGCGTGTCTCCGAAGCAGCAAGTCGGATTTTTGAACCTGCTATGCGATGTGTTGGGGCATCTTGGGTCGAGGGTTGTGTCACACTGGCCTGCTCTTCTTGGAACTACCCTGAGCCTCGTCGCGTCCGCGCAGGCTCGATTGACAGGGTCAAAGCTGGCTGTGGGCGGAGCTAGCGAGGTACAAGAGGAAAAAGAAGAGCAGGATGGAGAGGATGTTGACGACCAAGCTCATGAAAACGTCGACGAGGGTTCAATGCCAAGGGTAATACGTTCCATTCGACAACTTGCGCTCAGGCGGTTGGCAGATTTTTTCCGCATTCCGGTTTCTTTCGACTACTCGCGTTACCTTCAAGCCTCCTTTGGCGCTATTATTTCACCGCGGCTTTCCCTCCTCGATCAAGAGAACACGCAAGCGCCGTCAGCGTTGCTCGACGTATTCTACCTGTGGGCGTCCCGACCCGAGTACGCTCAATATCTGGTGGACTACGACGAACGTGTTTTGCCCAAGGTTCTGGATTGCTTGGTCGCTACCAACGTCAAGCCTTCCGTTCTGAACCATGTCTTTGATATCGTCGATCATTTACTCGCCTTCTCCGATGATGAGACAATCAGGGAACGCATCGTGAAACCGCATCTCTCAATCTTGCTCGAAAATCTCACGATACTTGTCGAACGGACCAAGGGCGACCAACATTTGTCCAGCCCCCTTTCCCAGAGACAGATCAGCGTGCTGTCGCAAGTGGCACATCATATCACCGACCCTGCGCAGGCATCCGTCCTCGTTGGCTTACTTGCACCGTTGCTGCGCAAGTCAGGGAAAGTGGTCCCTGAAAAGACCAAGGTCAACCTGCTGACGATTCTGAACAACTTGTTTGCGCTCGTACCCGAGTTGTCGGACCCGGTGTCGCCCACCTTCGGAAGAGTGTACGAGCTGCTGTCCCACTTGTTCCTTGTGTTCCGTTCAAACGGCGCTCGGAGCGCGCTCACGTCGACGTTCAACCAACTAGCGATTGTCCACGCAAGCCTCAAAGATCTCGCGTCCTTGTTGGAGTCACTCAACGCATGTTCTACAAAACGGGTAAACGAACCCGATTTCGATCGTCGGCTGGTGGCCTTCGCGGCGCTCAACGAGGAGAGTTACATTACCCTATCTCCTCACGATTGGCTGCCGGTGTTGTACAACGCGCTACATTTCGTTCAAGACCCGGAAGAACTCGCGATTCGTAACAACGCTGCGTTCACACTCCATCGTTTCATTGGTGTTGTAGCCTCCGACACTCCGTCTGTAGCAGAATCCGAACTTATTCTTATGCGGACCGTCCTTCCTGCGCTTAAGAAAGCACTGCGATCAAAGACGGAGCTCGTCCGCGCCGAAGCCCTGGGTATCATCGCATACGCCGTGCTCAAATGCGAACGTATCACATTGCTTCAGGAGATGCGGCCCTTGTTGGCAGGCGGCGACGAAGAAGCCAGTTTCTTCAACAACATCCACCACGTCCAGATCCACCGACGTACGAGAGCGCTTCGGCGGCTCGGCGAGCAATGTGAGAAGGGGTATCTGCGAGGCAGAACGCTGATGGAGATTTTCGTGCCGCTGGTCGAGCATTACATCGTTTCGACAGCGTCGATCGACCACTTGCTCGTCGCGGAGGCGATTAATACTCTGGGTCGGATAGCGAAGCAAATTCATTGGTCGGCGTATTATGGTCTGGCTCAGAAATATCTGCGGGGCTCCAAGAACAAGGACGAGACCGTTCGCGTGCATGTACGCACTCTTGTTTCCCTGCTGGAAAACTTTCATTTCTCGATGGAGGAGGAAGTGATTCAGGAAATGGACGCTGTCGTCGCTGATGGCGAGGCGATGGAAGAGGAGGAAAACACGACTGAGATCCAATCACCACCTGTTGTTCCCTCTACGGATGTCAAAAAGGTGTCCGACGCCGTGAACGCGTCTCTCCTCCCAGCGCTGCTCGAATACCTAGAAAACCGAGACGAGAACGAGGACACCCTCCGTATCCCTGTCGCACTCGGGATCGCCAACGTCGCATTACATCTTCCAGCCAGTTCAAAAGAAGCTCAAATCGGGAAGTTGTTGACGGTATTGAGCCAGGCTCTGCGTAGCCGGTCCCAGGAGACGCGCGACCTCGTCCGGGAGACGATGTGTCGGATCGCTGTCTTACTGGGCCCTGCATACCTTCCGCTGGCCCTCCGCGAGCTCCGAGGCGCGCTCTTGCGTGGTCCGCAGCTGCACGTGCTCGCATACGTTACGCACGCGTTGCTGACCTATGTTACCTCCCCCGACCGCACCGACGCCGCTTTCGTCGACCTCGATGGATGCATTGACGACATCGCACACGTTGCCTCGGAGGTCGTATTTGGAGAGTCGGGCAAGGACGTCCAGCACGAGGACTTCAAGACTAAGATGCGCGAGGTCAAGGGAAGCGCGTCGAAGGGATTGGACTGTTTTGCGCTCTCCGCACGCTACGTGTCGCCAACCCGGGTCAGCGCGTTGCTGTTACCACTCAAATCTGTCATGCAGGTGACGAATTCGGCGAAACCGATGCAACAGGTGGAGGAAGTGCTCCGACGGATCGCGAGCGGGCTCAACGCGAACGCACGCCTGAACCCGCCGGAATTGTTGGTGCTGTGTCACACGCTCGTCAGCCAGAACGCCAAATTTTTGCAGGAAGTGGAAAGGAAGACGATGTCGACAAAAGGCAAAGGGCGGAAGGACGACCGCAGCGTTCAGACGAAGCGAAAGATTGCTGCCAACAATGATCATTACGCACACAATTCGTATCGGTATGTCGAGTTTGCCTGCGTATATGCTCGTCGGGACTGATGTCCTTTTGGACAAGCTTCGTTTTGTTTGGACTCGATCTGTTTACGACTGCCTACCGACGATCACGTTTCGACCTCCACGATGCAAAGTTGTTGGCGAGACTGGAGCCGTTCGTGAACTTGATTGGGAACGCGCTGTATGCAGAATCCGAGGCGGTCATTACTGCAGCCCTCAAGGCTGCTCCTTGTATACTCCAGTGTCCCTTGAAGGCTGTTCCCTCGTCAGCGCCACTCATATCTCGCCAAATTCTCGACATCATTCGTTCCGTCGGGAACTCAGAATCCGAGTTGGCACAGACCGCATTCAAATCCCTCGCGACGATCTTGCGTGAGTGTCCGACCTCGAACGTCAAGGAAGAAGATCTCTTGTTCCTACTCGAGCTTCTCACGCCCGACCTGGAAGAACCGGCTCGGCAAGCGAGCGTGTTCGCCCTGCTCCGTGCAATCGTCGCGCGCAAACTCGTCGTGCCCGAGCTGTACGATCTGATGACAACTGTGTCGTCCATCCTCGTGACCTCGCAGTCGGCGCACACGCGCGAATCCGCGCGGTCGCTCCTCCTCCAGTTCCTGCTCGACTATCCGCAGGGCGCGGGCCGTCTGCAGACCACGCTGACGTTCTTTGCGCGAAATCTGTCGTACGAGCACGCGTCTGGACGATCAAGCGTCCTCGAGTTGCTGCAGGCGCTCGTCAGCAAGTTCGATTTGGGTCTGATGACGAAATACGCCGAGATGTTGTTTGTAGCGCTCGTGCTATGCATGGCCAACGATGCGGAGAAGGCGTGCCGGGTGGCTGCAGCCAAGGTGATTCAGACGTTGGTCCGGCGGTTGCAGGAAGGAAATGAGCAACAGCAGCTACTGCAACGAACGGTAATGGTGCATTTGCACACGTGGGCGGCGCAAAAGGATAAGGGGGTATTGCGAGGTGTCGCCGTGCAGGTCTATGGGCTGATCGTCGACGCGTTACAGCGCGCGGCGACACCTTATCTGGACGTCATTCTGGAGGACCTCGGAGCGGTCGCGGAGAGCATCTGTGAATCCTTGACCGAGGAGGGTGAGATGGAAATGGACGAGGACGAGGACACGAGGGAGGGACTGGATGAAGAGTGGTATGCGACGTACCAGACGCTGCAGGGCTTGAGCAAGGTGCTGAGGGTATTTCCGGAGGCGACGGCGGAACCTGGAAGGGTGCGATGGACGGCTGTCATGCAGCTACTGGCTTATCCGCATGCGTGGGTGCGGAGCGCAGCATGTCGGTTGTTAGGTGTTCTCTTTGCAGCGTCTGCCACCGCGACGGAGGATGCAGGCACCGAGGTGTTGACACA
>JBBPRP010000158.1:0-21790 GCA_038093135.1 Leccinum longicurvipes
CGCAGCAGCGGGGTTCGGCGTCCTCGCTCGGTCGTCCATGCCCGGGTAACCCATCGCCGCCTGCGGCGCTGGAGAGCCACGACCCTGCATATCATACGCCGCTTGTGGCGCTGGGGAGCCCCGTCCCTGCATGTCATAGGCCGCCTGTGGACCTGGGCTCCTGCCCCTCGCCATTTGAGTCATCGGGATGGATTCTGCACCATGGGCATCAGAAACATTGTCCGTGAATGTATTTGGCACCGGACCACGATACGGGTCGTAGTACCCAGCGGGCTGACCATAAGGAGGCTCGTCACGATATGGTTGGTTGGGGTTGAGGTGAGGAAGAGGAGGGACCGCGTAAGGATCACCGACGCCGTACATTTCAGGGACGGACGACGCTGCGATCGAGTTCGCGTATCCGCCAGCAGGGCTCGGCGCTCTTGCGAGGTTGAGGTCAGAGTCGTTTTCTGGGCCAAAACCGGCTCTGCCAGTAGAATTCGTCGGAAGAGCATGCACGTCGCTGTTGTGCGCGTTTAGCTCTGGCCATTTGATAGCTTCGCCTGGATGAAACAGTTCGGTCCCATCAGTCCATATGAAACGTTTTACATAAGCCACTTACTGTCGTCAAAGTCAGAGAACCGTTTCCTAGTGAATTTCCAAACGAAGAATAAAATGATCCCAAGCGCTGCAATTCCACCCGAAACAGAAAGTCCAACGATGGATCCAGTGCTGAGACCGCCGCCGCCGGAGCTGCTCGGGGGATTTGTCGGGGAAGGAAGGGTGCTTGAGCTTGTCGGAGTCTCTGTAACGAGCGTAGTGATGACTTGTCCACCAGCATCAGTAGTGGTAGTGGGTATCACCACAGATCCTGCAGGTTGCGTGGACGAAGTTTCGCCTGAGTGACTGGTTGTTGAGCTAGTCGCTTGTGAAGGAGGCCCCGAAAGTGCTGAGGTACTTGTAGTGGACGTAGTTGGTGTTGTTGACGTCTGGGGTGGGGTCGGGGTAGTTTGGGATGTGGTAGAGGTGGTAGAGGTAGGCTCATTTGGAGAACTGGTGGATTGGTCTGGCTGGAGCAAGGCGCGTATTTGAATGGCAGCGCGCTCCCCGTTTGGGTCGTGCGACGACGCTAAAATGGGAAGCGCCATAGCGGAAACCACGACGGTAAGCAAGAATGAATGTCTTGTTTTCTTCATCTCGAGGAAGTTTGTTGGCAGTGTGGAACGGAAAAGAATACGGTGGAATGAGTGTGATCGAAAAATCCGCAGCAACTTCAGTACAGTCGAGTGAAAAGACTGTATCGCCGTGACTCTGGTAGGGGTATTTGTGCTGGTCGACAACAAGCTCTTGTTAGTGTTTTCCTGTAAGTTTTGAGCTTGGAAAGAAAGCTCAGGAGAGAAGCGCACAAACGCAAAACACCCAACGGGCACGGTGATGTAGGAAACCGACCGCCGCGGGCTGTGCGATGGTGTCACGTGCGGATAAAAACAACTGCGCAGTAACTTAGTATATGTTTCAAATGTTGCAACGTTCCTTTCCTCGCGTGCTGCGCTGCATGCCAGCAAAACGAAATCCAAACGACGTTCAACCAGTATCCGACTTGACCTATGATACACTTGCCAATTTACCTTCCTTCCGTATCACCATGGTCCGTCACAGCTGATCCCCGTCCTTAATCTAGTGACCTCCTTCCCAACAACTTGGCGATTTCGCGTCGTCCCCGGAGCCAAACAGGGAATGGTTCAATCTCCTCTCCTTTACCAGTCGATTCCCGCGTCTCGATCAAATAGTTGCAAAAAACGATGAGCGTCCCATAGCGGTATCTACACAAGTTGATGAGCATGTGTTCATGCATGACATCTATCAGCAACTTGAACTCACAGGTAGTTCACAGCAATATTCATTAATTTCTCTTGCCTCGCGCTTCCTTTCTCGCAAGTTTCTACCTTGAGTTTGTAACTATCAAGACCTTCAAACTCAGCAGAAAGTGACATCGATGAACAAGCTGCTAACTCGTAGATTGCTTTCCTGAGGTTCTGGACATCTTGCATCAGGTCGATTGCACGGTCAGTCAGGCGTTTTGCAGTCTTTCCGTGAGAGAGCACGCCAACAAGCTGCAAGATCGTCTTGTATTCCCCTACGAATGAACTTAACCATGAGATCGGCTTTCAAAGACGAACAATGCAATACCTTGCAGATAAGCTTCTTCCTCGGACGGGCCATCCATCAGATCGTAGTTTACCATACTCATGTCTTCAGTGACTTTGACACTTTCTTCCCCCACCCAATTCATGATAGTTGAAATTAAGCATGCGGTCACCATGCCAGTGGTAGTGCGACCCCTCCCCATCTGGCAGTTGAAGATGAAATCGCCTGCTTGCGAATGTCCAGACTGAACACGATTGAGAAGTTGAAACAGTGCATCGGGAAGTGGTGCTTGTTCGTCAGTCTAGATGCCAACGTTAGCCAGTTCGAAGACACGCTACGAGATACATTACAATTGCCACTCGGTTGTAATCGATCTAGTATTCAAAGTAGTCAGCTTCAACATCGAACATGTCGGATGGGGCTGGACCTTATAACCCTCCTTCACCACAAGATCAAAAACGTCCCGTGGGGTCATGATATCTTCCTCCGAAACTGTCTCCCAAATTGGTATGATCGCGAATACACCAGGGCGCTCCTCTACTTCGTCATGAAGTAAGATATGACCGTGACCTTGTCGAAGTTCTCGAAGGACGTCTTTCTTGAAACGTTCCTCCATGGTCTCCACCATCGCAGTAGTGACTCCAGTAGCTCTGCACACAAAAATTAATGTCCATCTCGATCTAGATGGGAGAGTCATACTCGACGTTTTCCAAGGGCTTGTCGACTAAACGTAGGACATGTGGCCGACCAGCGACATATACAACCGGTTCCTGCTCAGGTCAATATGCCATTGGCTCGCCAGACGGAGCAGCTTTTAATCAGACCTCTCTCAATGATGTCCAAAACACCATATTTGCTCCTTGGGGACCGGCATCAACCCGTGCCAACGCTCTCCGTAACCTAGGCGAAGATGACCAAGGATCAACCTGACTTATAATTTAGGCGTACCCTTCTACAGTAGGCATTCCGCTGGATTTCTCGGGTAAGCGAGCGTACTAGAAGGCAAGCGTAGGAATTCGAAACTATACCTTCCGCAAACCATCTTCCCGTCATTGACGCATTCTAGCAGTACATTAGGGTCGGCCAGATTTCCAGATGAGCTTAACATAAGGGTCAAAGGTATTCGACGGAAGTTGGGTGATCCATCAATCCGCCTGCATCGATAACGCTGTTGAGTGCCGTGAACATTATCATGATAACAACGCACTCTGGGAGAGTCATTTTTTGCAGGTTCGAAAAGAAGTCACTCTTCAAAATCGTGGAAGCCGAAAGGATGCTGCCGGATCGATTGATCACGATATGTTTGACTTCGTCAGGATGGGCAACACTATCTATCCGCTCCAACGGAGTCAATGCGTTCAGTCCGCCATCAAAGAGATCCTTTTCGAATGTTTTAATGACTGTCGGCAATTCATCAGTCCATAATACTTTACATGGCTGAACACGACCATACCTGGCCTGTTCTCGATGAATTTCTCGAAGGTCTCAACGGATTGCAAGGTATCGGGTTCCGTCGACTGTAGATAAGCTTGGAATATGACGAGTTCAAAGTAACGCCGAAGGCTGTGCAACCCTGAGGAACCGTCAGTCGACACCATGATAGGACCTTTGCAGCAAACCTTTTGATGTATGAATGCGCTTCTGCTTCTCGTCAGTCGCTTGTTCCGCTTTCAGACGCTCTTCTTCTATAGAATCACGGAGATTGAGAATTATCCCACACCTGTCCACAGCCTCGTCGACAGCATGTTTCACCGCTGGTCCTTGGCGAACGATACGGAGGAAATCTCAAAAGGGACTTGAGATGCATACGAGAATATGAGGAAACGTCGCGTACTGTTTACGACTTGGTAGGACTGTCGCCAATTCACCGGCTCTTCTTCTGCATACGAGAGTGATGTCGAAAGGGAACGTGGTCGGACAAGCACATCAGATGCTCGAGCCAGCGATATACTATCTTTCAGCCATTGCTGGATTAACAGGATCAGGACCTGACTTGGGTTAATCAAGTTCACGTAGTCCAAGGTCAAGCCTTACTGAAGTTAGCGTACTTCTTCCTCGCCCCAACTGGCAGTTCACAACGATTGGAGTGTTCAAGTAGTCGGAACGGGCGACTAGTTCTATAAGTTCGTTGATACCTGATACGTCCGGTGGACGCTCTGCAGTGATCGGGATACGCATATACTGTACTTCAATCCCACAGCTCGACTGCCGCGACGCCATGATGTCCTTGAGAACGGCGACGTCCTCAGGCTGGACTTCTTCCCAAATTGGAATGACGGATCCGTCTGATGTTTCCGTGTGGAGTAGAAGTCTTCGACAGCACAGACATTAACATTATTCGCCATGATGCAACTGAATTCCATACCTTCCGTCGAAAGCATTTAGTTCTGCTAGCACGTCGTCTTTGAGACGTTCCTCGAGTATCTCTAACCGTGAGGCGGAGATTCCTCCGTAATCTGCATTGCGCAACGTGAGATCACTGTCCAGATAGAAATAAACTAGTAACCTTTCATGTTCCTCAAAGTAAACCGTTCCCGCCTCAAACAGTAGGGGGCGCCATTAATGTATACAATGGGCTCTTCACGGAGGGTCACCCAAACTACTTTGTTAGCATTTGGGCACTGTTCCTTAACAAGCTCCACTACGTCAACTATTGCCGATTCAGTTGGTTGTCCACACGCATAGATATTTGTGCCGGGTATATTTCTGAAGTTGATGACGCCGCGAACGGATAGCAAGACGCGGTTTGACTCCGATAGCCATTGATCGGATTTGAGTAGGGTACTGATATTGCATTGGTCAGGGACGAAATTTATGAAGGCGAGATCGGGTTACCTTTCTCGTAGAATAACGCCACTGCGATTCTAAATAAGAGGATTCAAACCTTTTCTTCCCAAAGCAGAGGAGATCTGACCCTGACGACATGATCGGTGTACTCATCTCCGAGTAACTGGCCACCAGCCATCTCAACGTCGTTCTTTTGCCCGGGTACAAGCGACTTGTACTCTGCCCCTGACCGAGACAGAAGCGCAAGATCGTTTACGGGTGCAAACACATTTAATCGAGACCCTCTCAACTTCCTAAGGAACATCACTTGACTGAAAAATAAATAAATAAAATATGATTTAGGGCAATGATCATATACGAGACGCGCTTACTTCCAGATCTCTGTCCTCGCCTGGAGTATTTCAGGGTCTGAGCAACGACAAACAAAAGAATGATTCTAGAGCAAACCTTAAGCCATTCAGAGAATGTTTGTTTGAAGTCAGGGGCTGTGTCGACATAGCTTGCGAATGCGATCATGAAAAAACTGAAATGAGAAAACTCATGTTCAGGAATCGGCCACACCAGACAGGTTACAGACTATTTCTCAAGGGACCTCCCGGCTTTGAGTAAGATATCTTCCCTTTGGTCACAGTTGTCATCGGGGGTGGCGAGTGAGTAGCGAACCCGATGCACCAGGATATCTTCCCGTAGGTTCGATACGTGATCGCCTGCGTCAACAAACTCCGATCAGCCTCATCCCACTGGTCACCACAATCAGAGCGAAATTTGAATTGAAGAACGCACAAGTGTCGATGACACAATCGACCAGTTTTTTTGCCTGAATGCCACGGTCTAAACACCCGAGGAGGCTAAGAATGACACCATAATTTCCCTGGTGCGCCTTGCGTAAATTTTCCAACAATACGGGGTGCGACATTAGTAAAGCGATAGCTGATTGCGAATGCAGGTCTAGAACCGGCATGTTGGCTATATCCAGCATTGAACTGACTGGGAATGGAATAGCACACACGTTGTTGCAAAACGTACGTCAATCTCAGTAGGGACTTGTTTAATTCCTGTTGAGCACTGGCATTTTCCAATACCTGGGCAAGTTTCATATCCGTCGCAGGCTGAATGATGGGTTAAATCCATCAAAGAGTCCCCATGATGTAGATCATATTACCTGGCTCCTCGGCTATTGATAATAATCAATTACCAGTGGAGCAGGTGATAGTGAACGAAAGCGCCTTACGGAACTGTTACCAGATATGGCACTCCCTTGCCTGAGTGTGCCGGAAGGGAATATAAAAGATGACTTGGTGGCATATGGGTCATCCAAGCCTCGGAGAAGGAGTAATTTCCGGCGAACTATCAAAGCTGCAACCATGGCAAACGTAGTTCGCACAGCGCCCATACCACAACTAAAGACAAGAGCGCTTCGCACGGGATCGGCATCTTTTATGACACGGAGGTAGGCGTCTAAATAGTTGTCCTAGGCGGAACTTACTAAGATGGGGTACGGAAAGAAAAGTAGAAATACCTCAATCGGACGGTCGGGAGAAATGGGGATGCTGCACGAGAGTCAGTGGGTAGCTCTAGATCATCACATGAAGAAGAGACTTTCCGGTGATACTGGACAATGGACAATGTGAATATAACATAAGAACAAGGAAGATAGACCAACCTCGACGTTCCATCCATCGGACCGCATGTTCTGCCACAGCTCACGTGACGTCCTCACATTTACGTTATCTACATGCGTCCAGGTCGGCAATATTGCGCCTTCTCCACTTTCCGCAGCTATCAGTGCAGTGAGAAATCAATCATCGTGTGTAGTAATGATCAAAAGCATCTTTGAAACGCACCCAGCTCGTTGTGTGTTAAAATAAGACCGCCGTATCTATCGCGATCAAGAATAAGAACCAGAAAGTTCCGCCAGGTGAACATGTCTTACTTGCTGGCTTCCTGCAGGATGTCATGCTTCAATCTATCTTCAATCGCCTCCAAATTTTCAGCGCGATCAGATAGGGAAAGCGTCTTGCGCGGCTCAGAGGCATCCCGCAAGACAAATGGACGACCAGATATATAAACTGATTGCGGCGCATTAGTCACATAAAATGCTTGTGCGCATCATAGCCATGCAGCCTCACCAATCGGCTCTTCTCGCGTGGAGAACCAGACAACATGTGAAGGGTCCCGTGTACCAGGGCGGCATCTGAGTGCAGATAGGATCGCACGAAGTCCCTGCGTGCGAGGTTGTGCGACACCGAATACATTGAGGTTGCTTTGACGAGCTGCTCTAAAGTTTGGTGCACCATGCAGGTTCAGATCCAGATCCAGGGCACGTCCTGGCAAGGGCCGAAGGTGAGCGCTGATGCTGGGATCCTACCTAACTACCACGAACCAGAGGGATAATAGTCCGTTTTCAGGATAAACCCCCTTGATAAAACACTCCCCGATCGCGTCTTCACGACAGATGGCTCTGCACGTTTAAGGTTGACCATGAGGTCAACGGGTTGGACCCCATCCGTTCTGGGAGAGGTGAGATAACCCTCGCCAACACACGTAGTGTCTACATTATCAACTAGAGGAGATGAAGGTGGAACAGACTGAGCAAGCGGAGCAGACTTGGAACGCGGCAGAACAGAGGCGCGCCGCCGCTCTGGAGCTTGCTGTGCGTCCTCCATCACGTACAACAAACGCTGGGACGGATAGAGATGCGATCTAGGTGGTATCAAGGGCCAGAAGATCCGAGTCGTTGCGTTGTCACTGGCGCAACGTTGGCTGTCTTGAAACTCACCGCTAAGTAGTCAGGCCCGGGAGCGCGTAATTATCCAATAAGTCACGTGCCATATAGTTCCAGCACCGCTGCGGCGGCCCGGGTAGTAGTATGTAGTACTATTCGAGTGCCTCGCTATGTCGTTATTATCTCCCTCAATGACACTGTCCATGGCCTGCGTTATTTTCGTCGGTCTTATGACCGAGCTCCACAGCCTCACCGCGCGTTCAACATCACCACGACCTGGCTTACTGACTCGGACGCAAAATAGCATCCGACTTGAAGTTCGGGGCCATGACATCTCGATCTTCCCCGGCAAGTTAATTCACCTGTCCCCCATAATTATCGGATCAACTTAAAAAAAACTTATCCGTCATAGGCTAGAACCATCCTGTCTACAGATGGCAACATCTCCGATCTTACAGCAAGTTTATACAGCCATTCTATTCGCGACCCTTGCGGAGGAAGACACCCGTTGGAGTATCTCTCTTTATTATATCCCCGTGGATTTTTTGCGCCTAGTTTGGACTGACATACCCTTTTTAGATAAAGTAACATAGCTTCTGAGTAGGGATCCTGTACCTCTTTCATTTCCATGAAGTGAATGGAATGAATGCCGAGCCTCCCAAGTATGGGTCTTCAAACTCATGCGGGATGTGGCTGTCGCGTTATAAGAGCGATCGCTATACATGTATGACAGACAGAAAATGTCAGTAATATCTCCCTCTGCACTTTTCTCGATCTTCTCTTTGTCCGCGATCGCCCTATTTGCTGGTTATGCAAGGCGTAAATCTCGTCCGCTAAATTTCCCCCCAGGTCCCAAGGGACTACCATTCTTCGGCAGCGTACTCGAGATAAATGCCTCTGAACCATGGCTTACCTTCACTCGATGGGCATCGTCATACGGTCCGTATCCGTGCCATGATTATACTGAAATGATGATAACCTTACTCTTTTCATGACTAGGCGACTTGGTCTACTGCACTTTTTTTGGACGACAGATTCTCGTCATTCAGACCGCAGATGTTGCCAGAACACTACTTGAGCAACGGTCGAACGTCTACTCCGATCGGCCCCCAGTTAAGGTCCACAAAGAGTACGCCCACCACCTCAGGCCATCGATCGTCTAACCCACTAGCTTCCCAGTGTCGGCTCCGATTTCAACAGCGCACTCCTCCAGTATGGAGATAAATGGAGACTCCATCGGAGATTGTTCCACCAGACTTTTCGGGCCAATTCTGCGCGGGATTATCTCCCGACTCAGTTACGAAAAGTCCGTCAGTTACTAGTCGGAATCCATAATTCGCCTGATCGTTATCAACGGCAAATTGAACTGTGAGCTTCCTTCATATCGAGTCATCGACCTACACCATCGGAGATACTGAGAAGCGACGATGTCACACAGTTACGCTTCTGCAGTTATCATGTCAGTTGTTTACGACTATGAAACTCTTCCGAACGATGATCCGCTTGTATTGGCGGCCGAAAGGGCAATCGAGGTATTCGTCAAAGTGGCGGGACCTTCCACTGCTGCAATATTAGAGGCCTTCCCTTTCCGTTAGCTTCGATTTTCTTCACCTGCGTTAGCTTCCTGCTGACAGTGATTCACAGTGCTCAAACTTCCAGTTTGGTTCCCTGGTGCCACTTTAAGGCGCATGGCCATGCAAGCAAAAAATAATTTGCACGAGATGATGGATGTGCCATTCCGTTATGCTCGTGACAGAGTGGTGAAGCATCTGTCCACTCCTATCATTCCGTTCAGTCACCTCATATCATCCGTCCTCCACGTCAGATGTCCTGTGTCTCCGGGCCATGCATGGTATCCGAGTCCCTCAAGCGCTTTCCGGAGTCTAATTCCGAAAACTTCGAAGTCGCGCTCAAGTCTTCTTCTGCAACCGCTTTCATCGGTCAGTTATACATTCCATATTTGTTTTCCACATCAACTCACGCGGGTTATGGATAGCTGGTGTTGAAACAGTACGTGAATTACGACCTCATCTTGCTGTCGTGCAAATTCTCAGTCGACTGAGCAGACAGCATCCACTTTGGTCATTTTTGTCTTAGCAATGATGCTCTATCCGGAAGTCCAGGAGCGTGCTCGGAAAGAAATTGATGCGGTCGTCGGAACGGAGAGACTCCCGAATTTCGATGACAGGTCGTCTTTGCCTTACGTTGAAGCAATTCTGCGCGAGACATTGAGATGGCATCCTGTGTTCCCATTGGGTAAGTAAGCAAGTGAAGAGTGTATGGATCACTACTAAATGGTTTGTCGAAAGGTCTGCCGCATTACACAAGCGAGAGCGATGTTTATGAAGGACATCACATCCCCGAAGGTGAAATTCTTCTACTTCTTCCTTGTATAGTCTAACGACTGTCCAGGTTGTGTGGTCTTAGCTAACCTTTGGTACGTCTGCGGGCCATCGTACTGCGTAACATCGCTCATTTCTTATTAAGGGCAATGTTAATGGATAAGGACACATACCCCAATCCGACTGAATTCATACCCGAGAGGTTTTTCGATGAGGATGGCGAGCTCAATGACGACTCTGTGTCGGTTGCATTTGGTTTCGGACGCAGAGTTTGGTGAAATATTTTCACCATGCCATCATGTTTACACAATCTCACGACTGACACAGCGTCGGCAGACACTTCGCGGACGCTTCGGTATGGATTGCAATCGTTCATCTACTCTCCATGTTTAAGTTCATGAAACCGGTGGACGTGAACGGTGTTGAAATGGAACCAACCCCAAGATGGTCAACTGGACTCATCTCGTGAGTACATCATGCAATCAGGGAAACTTGAATGATTATAACTATCCATAGGCACCCTCTCGAACTCAAATGTCATGTTGTCCCTCGGTTCCCTGGAATGGATACAGACAAGCTTGCGGAGATGATAGGGTCCATGGGTTAAAGGTGGAGCAGATGCTTACTATTGAACAGATACCCGGTGATACCATCAATGATTTCGTGTTTTCTACCATGCATATATTATCTGGAGTTCTAGAGACGTTTTTCTTGCTCTGCGACTTCACTGATATTTTTTTTGAGATTCCATTATAACACATTCTCCGAGAGTAGTTATATACCTCTCTTCGCAAAGAGGTACCTTGCAATTTAGCACCCTATTTACTAGGTCCTCAGTGAATACCAGCCAGAAGTTCGGTGTGATAACAGATTCCATTCCCGCATATAGCATGCGCACGATGGACAGAACGGATTCGAGGCTGAAGCCAGTTCGGTGCGATACTGTTTTTCCGCCGACCAGTGGGCCGCCTTTATCAAGAAAGCCCCCAACTTTAAAGCCAGTTCACGCACTCTGTGTTCTGCCCACTAATACTATTCTGGCGGAAGATGGGTTTACGGGCCACTGCTCCGGGACCACCTGCGTGCGATCAGTGATATACCTTTGGCACAGTGAGTTATCACTACCAGCGGTTTGAAGCAACGCAATGGCACTGCCGCGCCGGGGACTAGCTTCCACCAGGCCGCACCAATTCCTTGCAGAAAAAAGAGGGGGTGCGAAAATAAACACCAACTCCCAGATTCAACTAACGATTTGACGGTAAATGGCAGCCGAGCACGCCTGGAGACAGTTAGCGTTTGAAATAATATGATCACATTACATACTGCAAGTATTGTTCTTTAGTGATTCTCAGATATTATTGCGATCAAGGTTTTCCCGACAGTCATCTTGAAGTTCCCCGTTGACAACAAACACCGAGCAAGATTCGCGATCAGGATCATGGCCCGCCTCGGTACCCACAAACGTACGTACTCGATCGTCAACGTCATTGGGACCCGCCAGCGGCCACAGCGCCGATTGATCGATGGATTCTTGGTACGGGGTTAACCCTCTCTGGACACAATAGATAAAAATTCCCCTTCAAGAGGAAATCTTACCCTAGATTTTACTCGCCGATGCACCGCTTGAGCAGTGAGCTCTCTTCCAATCACAGTGCTTGATTTCAAGGGTTACTTCTTTCCAAACGGAGAAAAATCTTCGCTTGACCAACTGGCGTATGCATCCCAACTTGAAAGTCCATTTCACAGATTCGGAAACTTTCATGGGTTCAGAATGATTATATTCCCTGGATTATTCGCCTGCAGGATGTGGCCCAATATGATCAGCGAGGTGCCATGGGTTGGACAATACACCGTCGGAGATCCGATTAGCAAGGGACGCACGACTCGGAGGTGGCGCCTGCCACTGTGCCTGGCTCATTGAAGTCGAAAGACTTTGTCGTCTTACGCCGTTTGAAAACTAAAGTTTGTAACGATATTGTGACGGGCCCGTCTAAGAGAGGTTTTCAGGGCCTATTGTGCCGCCAAACGAGACAAGCCGAGTCACTCGACCGTGACGCGGCGACCATCTGGCAGATCCTCGCCGCGTCGATACGTTCTAGCCAAAGACCCTGTAGGTGAAGCGCCGAATAATCTGCTTTGATCCTGGTTTATATCGGTGTTACTAGTATGATCTAAGGTCGACCCTGGCGAAATCCCGTCAATAAACTTCTTGGGGCGTTCCTGCTAGAACTAACCAAGGTTAGACTGGACGTATCTGTCTGCGTTTTGGAAAGTCAGACCTCTCCAGGTAGAGTATCCTCTGCGCCGTCCTCCGCTGTACAGGAACGCCCCACTTTCGCGTCCTAAGTCAATGCCTCCACTTCTGCGAGGTTTTCCAGCGGCGTCGAGAATTTTGCCACATGAAAATGACTGACGTGCTGGCAAACTAGAGACTTCTCACCACCAACATTTGGAATCGGGTGGAGGAAACTAATCTTTGCGGTCATTTACTATGATCGTATCCATGCACACAACAAGGAGATGGAACAGACGGATGGAATAGATGATATGCACAGCGATAATCATGGTTCGCCGAGCTACGGTCGCATGATCGAAGGTCCGTCGGAGTGCTCCCGAGCCGACATCTTGTCACTCGACCGTTAAGGACGATTGCGGACGAGACGAGCCACAATGTTAGTTCTCTCGCGTTTCGAGTCGATGTTGGTCTCAGAGATGAAAGTGCGAATACACTCCACGATCATGACAGTGTGACGTAATGTATTTGAGCATGATTTGTTTTATTGTCCCTTGTTATTTAGTCACCTGACCCAGTGCAAGGAATGACGTGGAGATGGAGGTACGGACAATAATTTGCGCAGAATATGATATGTTGGTCGTCGGATGTACTTTATTGTATCAGCCTGCTAGCATAGTTTGAATTCTATGGAGATATAACGCTGTTGAGGAAGCGGAACCTGGCAACGTCTGATAAGCCTCCCAAGCATAAATGGAGATTGAGTTGCGCCGAAGCTCGCCTTGAAAGTCGTTCCCGACTCGGTTCCAGCACTCGTTCCGCTGGGCAGTCTCTTGAACACTACCACCAACAACGTTGTCGCTCACTCATGTCTTCTCCATCCAAACCAGTCAACATCCGAAGTTCTCTCCCCGGCTTCAACTCGGATACTCCCACTCCCTCTGGCACACCCGATATCCGAGCTCTTCGCGCCCAGTACTCTGGGACACCCCCGGTCCCCAACATCCCAGCGCGGTACACTCCTGTTAACTCACCCTCGAATCGCGAGGGGTCCCCAAGTGCGAATCACACCTCGAACGAGCTTTTTACTAAGCTTCACCGGTCATCTTCTGGCACAATTAACGCAAAGCGCCCAACAAGCTCGGGGAATACTGATGCTAACGTAGTAGATCTGGACGACCTTCCTGCCGAGGACAAAGCTAGAGTACTTAGACGCCATCTACTTTTGCACGGAGAACGCCCCTCTGCTCACCCAGATTCGGGCTCTTTGGATGGCTCTGATCAAGATCGACCCGACATTGATGACCCTTCTGCGGGGTCGTCAATAAGGCGAGCTGAGCGAGAGGTATCCGAGACGTTTTCTATACCCTACCATGCTCCGGGTGCAGATGTTACGTGGGTTCATTTTCATAGTCACAAGTTCCGTCCGTGATTCAATGCGTCCCGCTTTCAGCCACGACATATACAAGTGGCATGCGGACCAGAGAAGACAAATCGGTCGTCCACGGGCTTCGTCCTTCGCAGGATCCGTTGCCCAACCAAACCCTGCATTTGAGCATATCCATGAGCCTGGCGGTTTCCGCAGAAATTATGTTCTGTTACAAGCCAACGAGCAGGCCAACGGCGAAAGACGAGCAACGAATAACTTCATCGATTTCCTTTATATATATGGTCAATTTGTGAGTAGGTTCCTTGCTCGTTGTAATCAGTTATTACATCGGCATTAGGCAGGAGAGGACCTCGAAGAGGATGAGGACAGAACAGAGGATGAAGAATCTAATGAACCATCTGTCCCTTCTTCAACACGTACTGCCAGCGAAACTCAGCCATTGTTGAGGTCGACTAAGCGATCACTCTCTCGGTCCAGGCGACGGGCTGCGTCTGTCAGTGCTCACGGCGACGCGTCCGTGACACAGGCTGTACTGATGGTGAATACTTCGTCAGCTCCCCACTCATCGTTCTCACGCCGGTCTCTTGCCAGTTATTGAAATCGTTTGTGGGGACTGGTGTGTTGTTCCTTGGGAAAGCGTAAGTTGCTATCGATTCTATGGTTCCGTTGGTGATACTTACAACCCAACAGGTTTGCCAACGGAGGCCTTGTCTTTTCCATAGTCACTATCACGGTCGTTGCTTTGGTTTCCCTATATTCGTTTTTGCTATTGGTCCAGGCGAAATTTGTTGTCTCTGGTTCCTTTGGAGGTAGGTGACCCGCATTCTCAAATCAGCACAGTATTCACACCAAATTCAGACATCGGAGGTGCATTATATGGACCACGGATGCGATATGCAATCCTCTTCTCTATTGTTGTATCTCAAATTGGATTTGTTGCCGCGTACACCATCTTTGTTGCGGAAAATCTCAAGGTTTGTATCTTCGTTTCTTTTGATGAGGCTCGATGGCATGACCGACTTCCACAGGCATTTGTTTACGCAGTCACGAATTGCGAAATCAACTACCCTGTCCCATTTTTCATCGTCGTTCAACTGGTCATCTTTCTGCCTCTGGCGCTTGTCAGAAACCTAGCGAAACTCAGTACAGCGGCCCTCGTTGCAGACGTTTTCATTCTCGCTGGGTTGCTTTATATTTTTGGAAGTGAACTTTCCATCATCGGCGAGCGGGGCATAGCGCAGATTCAACTATTCAATCCGCGAGATTTCCCCTTGTTCATTGGGTACGTTCTCAGCCTTGATCAAATTTTACAGTTTTCATAATCGGTACTGTGAAAGAACTGCCGTGTTCTCGTTCGAAGGAATAGGCTTGGTCTGTCTCTTCCCTAAACTCTACCTCCAAGATTTTGACGAGTAGTTCAGGTCATCCCAATCACGGACGCTATGCGCGAACCACGCAAGTTTCCCAAAGCTTTGACTGGTGTGATGCTTGGGACACTCGGTAATTGTTATTTACATGCTGTCGTCGCTTCATACTCACTTCTGATCAAGTGCTCTTTGGCGGAGCTGGCGCTCTTGCGTATCTGACTTTTGGATCGAAGGTGAATGCAGTCGTCCTCGTCAACCTTGACCAGAAAAGTAAATTCACACAAGCTGTGAGTCCATTTGTTTCTCGAAGTTGCATTGACCCGATGAGCTCGGTAAACAGGTTCAATTCCTATACTCTATGGCGATTCTTTTATCTATCCCCCTTCAATTCTTCCCAGCGGTACGCATTCTGGAGAATGGATTGTTCGTGAGGAGCGGTAAGCGGGATCCGCGCGTGAAATGGCTTAAGAATTTTTTCCGCTTTGGACTGGTGATGGTTTGCACGGTAATTAGCTGGGTCGGTGCCGCGGACCTTGACAAGTTCGTTGCATTTATTGGCAGTTTTGCGTGGTGAGTTCGGTCGCTGTGACTGCAGATCCTGTGGAGAACGACTTGATCTTGTAGTATCCCGCTATGTTTCGTATACCCTGCGATGCTGCACTACAAGGCGGTGGCCAAGACCCCGATGGAGAAGATCGGAGATATCATGCTCGGTATGTTTGGACTGGCCGCAATGATATTCACGACTGTGCAGACTGTCAAGGTAGGCTTTCACTTAGGCATCTTACGGAATGATTCTGATGGTGTACCCGTAGCTCATGGCTCAGCCGGAACCTCTACCACCAGTACCTGACAGGTGCTGAGAGATCAGCAGAATTTGAATGGCGATGGGACGGCAAAGTAAGCTTGTTGCCTGGCACGAACGGTTGAGATCCTGTATCGTAGAGTGTTCTCTCCTGTAGCGAGTAAATAGCAAATTATTGCCCAGGAACCGTTCGTCTTCGCGATGGTCCGTCGATTCTCCGCCCATACAGGAGGTTCCCAAGCGCGGTCGCTCGACAACAAGGGCGCAGCATTTCGGCTTGTCGACATGTTGGGATTCAACCCTCGTTTCCTGTGTTGTCAGCAACAAATTTAAGTTCAGAATCCAGGGTTCTTGATCGGTGCAAGGTGAGAAGTGAGTGCGTTAAGATTGTGGGACGTGCCAAGGGTATAGATCGCCGCTGAACGTTACTTTGATAGTACATGTGCTTCCGAGTCTTCTTCGGCAGATGGTGGTGACATTGCCAACTTGTGCACGTTCCCATTTCCGCTGGTCAAGTAACGTCACTTATCAGGCCAGGTCGGATTCTGCTCGAGTCGGTCTCGCCCACCATCATTCTAGTAGTGGCCCTCAGGTTCAGAAGCGCCGCGAAGCAGTCCATACACAAATTGCCCAAAAAATGGTGATGACAAGGCGCGGTAACCGGCGACGGGAAATGAGGCAATGCGGAAACGTGTAATCCCACCTTCACTAGCAACAGGTTCGCAGCTCGCAAACACACCTCGCCGAAGCCACGATGGAAATCGTACATAAAGTCTAACGTTGATACGGTCGAGCTTCCTTTGGCCTCCCGCTGGAATCTACCCTCCTCTCTCTCCTGCGGGTTTCTCGTCTGAGCGAGCGCTCCAAGTGACTATTTTATATCATGTCTGTATCATCTAGCAGCGATTCTTCCCCCAACCAAACTCGCGTTCGACGAAAACCCGCCCCCAGCCTGGAGTTGGAGGCGCGCTATCCGACACCAGACCCCGACGATCCCTTCGCACCACTTTCTGTCCTTCGAAGTCGCACCGCCAGCACCCTTAGTAGCACCGGTGCTCCCGTCTCCTTCCGCGGCGAATCCACGTCCCATCTCCCAAGCCTCCCTTACACTGGTGGCAGATACCCACCAGATATATATCAAACATATCTCAATCTTCACACTCCGCCAGCTGCTACAACATCTCCTCCGGGTAGGAGCTTCGATGTGACGGCAGCATTCACTAGAAGCACGTCCAATATCTCACCACCTACTAGTGTGTGTGGGCCGGAAGAATCCGACTGGCACCCTCGGGGCGGCTCTCCCGAGGGTTCACGAGTTATCCCAATTCAGCGTCGGCGCTCTCGGTCGGCTGTGTCGAGAAAAGAAGCCCGACTTACGATGCCCATCCCACCTAAAAATTCTCCTTATGGTCATTCAAAGCTGCAATCATATGTGCTCGCTAACGCCCTGTCGTCCACCCCCGTTCTTACTGCCGAACCCTTGTGCATTTCGCCCACTTCATCCATCGGACAAAGCAGCGAGTCCGTCCATTCGTTCCACATATCTCGTGTTAACTCGGATGCTGGCTGTCCTACCCCGTCCTCTCCGCTCCGTATGGCTTCCTTTTCAGCTGACGACCCTGAAACGGCACCACCCATTAAGGCTAAGAAGTTTACCCGACTGCTGCCAAAGAAGATCGGGAGCCGTCTAAGTTTAACGCATCAGTCCTCTGACAACTTGGCCCTGAGTCAGTCCAATGCCTCTTCCACGTCATTCCCGCATCTCTCCAACGAACGGCCATCCAAACCCAAGCATATCTCTGAAGAGAACACATTCCACGCCCGTCGCAAGTCGGCGACGCTCTTCCCCGCAGAGATGGCTACTCGTCTACACACTATGGATGTCTCGAGCCCCATTCGCGACTCGACCACTGGATATGTTTACGAGCCTCTCACCGATGCCGAACTTGGCCTTGTTGCGGACGATTCCCCTGTACCCTCTCATTTTCCCCATGTACCGTATTCCCCTCCGCACGCTGCCACTGCACCCGCACACCTTCGCTCTCTGACGTCCTACGACGGTCGTGGCTTTGGTCCCACTGTCAACTCGTCGGCGAAGTACGAGATCACGCGACCGTCCACAGCCCAGTCCTTTTCTGCTTCCACGTTCGACGAGCATGCACTACCGACTCCCAGGCAGCTCGCTGAGGCTGCCTCCTGCTGGGTCGTTGCTGAAAGTGGCGTGCGCGTGCCATTCGGCGACCTCTTCCGAGATCAAAAGACGATCGTCATTTTCATTAGGCATTTCTGGTGAGACTCCTGTCGTCGTGTGAAATTGGCTTGTTTTCTGATGTAGGTTCAGGTGCCCTCTGTGCCAAGATTATATGTTTTCCGTTTCAGACAACGTTAACCCGAGAATGCTAAAGGAAGCCGATGTCAACCTGATAGTTATTGGAAATGGATCCTTCAATATGATCAAATCTTACAGACGTAAGTGTTTCATCCTTTGATGGCTCCGGCAAATCCACACTGCCACATGTATAGAAATATTCCGTTCTGCATTCACGTTCTTCACCGATCCCACCCTACGTCTACACAGAGCACTGGGCATGACGTTGCGTATCATGGAACCTAAATCGCAGCGCAAACGGGGAGGCTACGTGCGCCATGGGCCCATGGGCGGTATTGCTATGGTCTTCAAGAATGCTCTCCGTGTCGGTATGCCCATATGGGAGAAAGGTGGTGACTTTTCCCAGCTGGGTGGCGAGTTTGTTCTTGGACCAGGGTAAGATTCGGTCGAAGTTGGATGTTACTTTTGTGGGTTGGTTCTGATACTTCTTTGCAGAATGTCTGCCACGTATGCCCATCGAATGCCTAATGCCCGCTCTCACGCTCCAGTTATGCGGGTTCTCTCTGCCGCAGGCATAGGTTTGCAGTGCGAGAAGGTCGTACCAACACCTGACTCCGTTATGCGGGTGGCTCCACCGATGTTGGACGAGGAACAGTGGATGGAAGAACGTCGTTTAAGCCTCGCGAGAATCCAGGAGAGGAAGCTCGCGCGCAGAATGGGGGTTGCGTTTCCCAGCACGAACGAGGCTGAGGAGTACCAAGTGGTGTCAGTGGCACTACCCAAGATCGAACCTCCGGGCAAGCTGAGTCGGTCGGACAGCATTGAGGAAGAAGAAGAGGAGAAGGCACATGATGTGGAACTCCAGGGAACGCCGGAGGCGGATCCTGGAGACATGGCCGAAATCCCGACGTGTGGACCTGACCACGACGACGACACTCCCCAGTCTAGCCCTACGTCTGAAGACGGAAGGACGGAGACCACTGTTGTTTCTCGTACGTTGTCGGAATCAGGCTCCGACAGTACGAAAGCTGAAGAGGTTGAGCCTCATACTTTGCGGGATAAAGTATCCGTGATGGATCTTGAAGATTCGAGCGTACTAGAGGTTGTAAGTTTGTAGGAGCTGTCAAGTTGCTTTCGATGGTTGTTATCCTTTAACTATGCTTATTTAGTTCCTTAGTCATGACCACGTTTAATGTCATCCCATACGATTTCCTTCTGTTTACTCGATGACCTGCTTGTCTGCCTCAGACCTCGACCAAGAAACGAGATCATAAATTGAAGTATTCTGGGCCGCGGTTCAACCAAAAGCTTGCTTGTCTTCTTTCGTTTGACCTAAGTACAAACGCTTATCCTGTGGTTCAATCATGTAAGGATTGTCTCCGTCGTATCGGATAGTTGGCCTGGGGGAGGGTGCTGTCACCGTCGATACTTTGTACTTGTCCCATCGCCACTGTGACATACTGAGAAGCACAGTTTTTCCGTACGATGCGGCACATGATTCCCAGCGACTCTTTGCCCATCGTCTCTGAATTTGCAGATCAAGCCTGGCGATCCTCCGAGTCAATGAGGGGCGCATGTTCGGAATTAATGCATAGAAGGCTGACGATACACATGAAGTCATTCAAGTCCATGGGCGAACACCTTAATTATCAATATTCCTGAGGGAAAACCATCCGGATATTCAAATCGTACCGTACCAGCCGTTACACATAAGTACGCGATGTTGACATTTCTGATCGCGTTGGCGTCAAGGGACATTTGATGCCAAATAGTCTATCAGTGCTAGCCGATGATCTCAGACGACGTAATTCGTCTTTTCACTTGGATTCGACTTCTTGCTTCGATGCCAGCCTAAAAATACATGCACGTGCACACAAAGTAAACGAGCGTGTCGTCACAGCGAAAATGGGGTACTAATGGATAGGAGAGGGTGAACACACCTTTGCATTTGCCACTCCAACTAGTACTTGATTCTCCGAGTCACTGAATATGGTCGTTCTTGGAACTCTGGAGAATCATGCTCGCGAACGGCGGGCATCCACGCTCCGCCGCAAGTTCTTTGAACGAGCGCTCGAGCCAGGCTATCGATTGCCGCAAAGTTGGGACTTACGACAGGCTCCGAGATCGTCGTCCGAGAAGCTCGCACGGGCGTTTCGATGCGAGAGAAACCAACAGCACAGGAGTAATTGTGACTCCGGGCCGACGTTCTTCCAGAACTTTGTACCGATGGGTTCGGCGTGGGTGCTACGTCACGGTGGACCTCAATTTGACCAACTACTATCTGTCCGCATAGTTTTCGAACGCTCCGGTTCAACATGGCTAGAGGAGTCTTCCTTATCGCCGCAATGCTATATTGAGGGCCCAGGAGAGCACGTATGGCAGATCCGATTTTGCCGGTATCCCGGTCGGGCATTATTCAAACTCCCGAGGGGGCCGAATAGCCCAAGTGAGTTGTTCAAAGAGATTGACCTGCAAAATAGAATTGAGCCCGACTCGGGACCAGTGTACAACACATACTGAGCTTGCCAGGGACACACTGGTTTGGTAGACACTTAAACTTGCGAATCTTTGTTGAATTCCATCGGAGCCAGTGGTCGAGGGATTTGCTACACCCGGCAGAGACGGTCTTGCCACCTTTGCCAAACCTTTGCTAGCTTCATGTCGGAAGGCTCCTGCTTATGTAGCTTATCCTGGACTTCTAGTACTACGTGCGGTGAAATTGAGTGGTTTGCCAGTTCATCCATATCCCAGTCAGACGTCAGAAACTGGGATGGGCGCTAGCGAGTGGAGTTCCAAGGACACGAATAGGTGCCTAGAATACTTGCAGATGTACGTTATGCTCTAGTACGGGGAAAACAATCAAATTCATCTTACACTAGTATATCGACGACTTCCCCGGTCCCGCTCGACACGACCCTTGACATCAAACGTAACAACCCTTCTCATCCAAAAGGTCAATCAATGATATCGACAGCAACGTTCCTCTGACCAGCCTTGACCCTGCCTTGCGATCTTGCTCTCTGCCTCGCTTCCTTCGCCACGGCGTGCTTGTACTGCTCCACCTTGAGTATTCCCACCACTTTTCTCGCAGCCTCCACATCATTACACAAATAAAATGCTTTGATAAACGTCTTGAACAACGGCTTCGAGTGTTTCTCAAACGTCACAAAGGACGAGAGCTTCGAAAATCCGGAGGAGCCCAAAAACTGCGTTTGTTGAGTGCCAAACGGTGGATGCACCGGCGAGTAATCCGCAGCGGGATATCCACTCCTAACGAGTTGATCAAATAGTCCGCGGAGTCGTGGAGAATCGAACGCAGACCGCCAGCCGATCAGGACTTTGATCAAGATGTTGGCCGTCACCCTATCAGGTCGAAAACCGTGGTTCTTGACAAGGTCCTCCAATAGTCCGAAAATTTTACGGACACGTCTTCCATTAGGTGGTGTGGGCTGCAGAGATGCTCCGTGAAGCAAGGTATTGCCCAAGGCAGTGCATTGCTTGCAGGGGATTGTGGTTGCTGCGCGAGCAAACATATGCTTGGCAGCAAGAAGGCGTCCTGATCTTAGAAGCTCATGAAGCGAACGTTCAAGTGAAGGCCCCACGTGGGGATGCTGTCGGATACGAGAAGATATTCCAAGTGATGTTAGCCCGCGGAGAGGTGTGGTCCGTGTAGACATCCGGAACA
>JBBPRP010000159.1:0-21684 GCA_038093135.1 Leccinum longicurvipes
TCTCTTCCGCACATCGCTGGAACACGCCCTCTGTACCCGAGTAGCCCATCCCATCCACCATGTCGCGCGTCATCCGGAACGGGACGCGTTCAGGAATCCGTAACAGCTTCCCCTTGGTGACGCGATATTGAGATTACACAGCGATGAGATTGACAGGCAACGGGCTCACTTGATCAAAGGCGATCCCGAGATCGATGTGTACGGCCTCGCCGGTCACATTGTCCATGAGAATGTTGGAGACGTGTCGATCCCCCAGACCCAGCACGTGCCCCACGATTGACGTCGTCGCGACGCTCCGCGTGTAGTTGAGTCGCATCGCAAACCAAGCGATGGGTGACTTGTGCTTCTCGGTGAAAAAGTGCCTCATGACAGGAGCCGTCTTCTCGTAGATGCCTTTGAATTGCTTGACCATCGCGTCCGCCTTTCCTTGGTGACGTTCCCGCGTTATTTTTAGTGTATTTATGATGTCGTTGTGTTTGAGGTCGTTGGGGCGATACCTTGTGAAGACCTCAGCGTGGTGAACATAGTAGTACCGTTGCACTCACTTTGGATGAGCCGTTCCAAGCCATGCATTGAGGGGAATCGTGTTCTCGACAAACTCCAAAACGCCAGCTCGGGCTGCAAGAGGGAGGACCGTATATCCGCGAACCTTGAGGTCGCGCTTTTTGGTTTCCCTGTCACATCCAAGGACAATATTAACCAGATCAAAGACTTGTTCCATGACAGCGTCTTGTCGCAGATCGTCTCCACCTTTGAACTTGAATAATAATAATAAACAGCTTCCTCGCTACGAATACACTCGACGCTCACCAATTGCCTATACCTTTCACCATTAGAACCGTAACAGGTCGTGGCCTTTGGAAAAGTGATTCCTCCTGGGACCGTAAAAGTGGTGTCATAGTGGCTAATCCAGACACAGTGGTCGTACTTCAAGGTAAGATCGATCGTTGGATGGGACGTGAGGACGGGCACACGAATGTCACGAAGCCATCGAATCGTCAAATTTTCTGGCATCTGCGACACACCCTTGATTTTCTTGATCGCGCGGTTATCCTTGACGGGGAATTTGGCCCACTCGATCGAGGCGTCGCATACCTGTTCGATCGCTTTAACGCAGGTGGAATGCCGAGGATCGCTTAGCAGTCGACTGAAGATGTCCGATGCCCCGCTGGAGCGGTCAATTTGAGCTTGCGACAATGTTGACTCGTGACGACTAGACAATCGTCTGCTCGACGACTCCTGCAAGGTCCTCTCTGGTCTTATGCAGTAAACTTGGTATAGACTATGGAAGGGGTGTTCTTGGCACATACGGACCACCAGCCCTTGAAGTATTTGTTGGCTGGCCGTCAACTCTCCTGGTGAAGGCCTAGAGATGCGAGCGGAAAGTTGGTGAGAAAGGAAAACGAACTTCCGAGAGGGTATCCGGGCGACCGCGTTCTTGAAAGTGTCCTGCAGTCTCCGATCCTCGAAATTTGCAAACCATAGAGAGCAAAGGCGGATGGGCACGTCACCATCGAAAGTGTCGGAAGCCGCAAGGCACCGCGAGTACATGTCGATGGAGAGGTTGAGGAATGTGAGCAGCGCCCCACTGTGCTGTTTGTAAGCATCCTCGTCTTCCGCTAGCACGATCTTGGCCTTCTTTTGGTCTTCGGAAAGAGCATAATACTCATTCGTGCCTGGACGAATTCGATCGAGTTGACTCTCTCTCTGCTTAATTTCATGTCTCTTGCGATCCATGTATGTCTTCCACCGCACGGCATCCGGTGACTTGATGATGACATGATATTGGTGTTCGGCAAAGAGTGCACATTTATGGAAGACGCTGGCGCACGCGTTTCCGCGAGTGTCGATTTGCTTTTCCACCTCCGTAGCAAGCGTCGTCGCTGCATCAAAGTATTTGTGCTTGATGTCCATGGGCTTTTCCAAGCATGCTTCCGAAATCCAAGATCCCTGGTGTGATGAGACAACCCTAAGAATGCTGACACGGACATGGCTAAAGTACCTACCAATTGCGCCATAGAGAGTGCTCGTTTGATAACGAGCTCAGGGTTATTTGAAGCAGCTTGGCCTTGTCGAAATAAAAGGTCATCCAAGAATTGAACTGCCAGCTTTTGCTCGTTTTGAAGCCAAAGGACGTGCGCAAACTCTTCAGATACTTCATGGGTGGAGGTGCCAAGGAGACGTCGGGCCTTCACAATGGAATTTAGCGCCACCTGAAGTTTGTTCGATTTTCGTGCTGCGACCGACACGCGAACGAGGCAGCGCTTCTCGAGTTCCAGCAGACTATCGTGGAATGGAGTGATCATGACCCCAATCTGTTCGCGCTCCTCCTTTCGCCTCGAAGAGCGGATCAGGGATATCCTCGTGGCCAGGATTCGCTCAAGGCCACTGAATCTGATCTTGACTATGAGTACTTGGTTTAGCAGTTAAGGTTGAACACTCACTCAAAGTCGGGATCGATGTCGATAAGTCGCGACACCGACCGGATCTCTGGAGATTTACAGCCGAGAAAGTCTTGGATGGGTCCCCGCCTCCATTGCGTAAGTTGGTTCAGAGACATAATATTCCGTGCTGTCTCTCGGATCTCGGTGATGTCTTCATTGCCTAGTGTACGCAAGCGTTCCATGGCATCGCGAAGGGTATATTCGATAGTGGCGTTGATTACCTCTGGATCTCTTTCACGGTAAATGGCACGGAGAGCACGGTAAAGCGAGACGTTGGAGTCCTGGGCACCTCCAGTATCGGGTAAATCCCAGGTCTCCGTGCGCCACCCCAGCTGGTAAGACATAGTTGATGAAGCTTGATCCGACTCGAATCCCCTCTGCGATCCCTGAAGAGTATCAATGGCGAGGCTGTCGAAACCGAATGCATGGAAAGACTGCAGGAGACCGTCTGCATCGATCGAGTCGTGACTACCGGCCTCGATTGCTGCACCGTGGAATCGGAATGCCTTGTCCCATTGGTGTTCATGATGAAAACGTTTGATCAAGAAGTGGTGGAGATCGGTAGTCTTGATACCATAGAACCCGTCAGGCTCATCGATATGCCCATATATCTCAAATAGCAAATGTTCAATACCCTCGGGAGATTCCTTTTTCAGCTGCTCATACTCGAACGCGAGCTCCAGAAACAATAGCGCTGTGGTATATGATCCATAGCCCACTGCGCTCTTCGCTAGGAGGCGGAAGTTGACATCCAACCACTTGTCGTGTGCCAGCCAGTCGTCGGAGTCAACGGGGCGGAAGCTACGTAGGTGAAGGATGACGTCGACGACAGCACGCATGCAAGACCGACTGGGGTTCCCAGCAGCCAGTATAGAGGTGAAGTAGTCTGAAAGACACTTCCTCGAGGACGCACTGGGGGATTTGTCTTGCGAGAGCTCTCTTGAAAGCAGGGTGTGGACGAGGACAGGAAGGATTTCTTCTGCGAATTGGACGTTATTCGAGATGAGGGGAGTAAGCTGAGCATAGAAGTTGTCAGAAGAATTGAGTATATCGCTCAGGAGTGTCGAAAGAGAGCAAATCCATTCTCTGAAATTGGTGGGCGGATGGGAAATGGAACTGATCTCAGTGATACTGCACACGGGACGAGTCGACGGCGCGACCGGGAAGTGCTGGAAAAATTCTAGTGGGGCCAGGCATTCCGCGGACCAGTGGTGGAAAGTTAAGGTCTCTTCAGACGAGGCAGAAACCAGCGATTTAAGAGTAAGATAGACCAGATAGACTTCCGAAGGATCATTTCCATCAAGCATAGCAAGTAAAGTCTCGATAATAGAATGATGGGGCGAGTGGTTTGCCTGTGCCCGGTGTCTGGCGCGCAAGGTCCGGGGAAGGGGATGCTCGCTGCCGAACCCATAGATATCACCAGTGTTGGCTACAAGAAGAGAAGCGAACGCATCGATATCATCTCGTTGTAGGTTGGCCATCGGAGGAATGTAGTCTTTGAGACGCCAGAAATCTGTCATAGCGAACTGTGATTTGTTGTACGCCTGTCTCTCAGACAGCCCAAGCAATCTTTGTACCAGCCGGAATTTGTTTGCAGCTATACCATGGTCGCTTAGAGTGGCAGATAGACTGTCCGCGGTGATATCCTCGACGAAAGATAGGAGGTCTGGTGAGGGTTGATGAGACCATGCGGGCAACGCCTTTAAAACTTGTGCTTTGATCCTTGTGTTCCTGCAAAGTGCGAGTACTTGTTGGTCGATCCACAGTGAAAGCTCTTGGTCCCGTTTGCGCACAGTGAGGACACTTGAGGCGGCACAATCTCCGTCCAACAGAGAACAAACACGGATCAAGATATCGGGGAAACGCTGGTCAAGTTGGGTCTCTGTTTGATAGACGGAGAAGCCCCACTCCAGATATGACTGTGCGGCTCGAGTAAAATCTGCTTGCGCTAGCAACGAACATGATTTCTCGATGAAGGCATGGAGCAAAGTAGGATCTTTGAAATTTTCGCTCATGATGGCGACCAAAAGACTAATACCGTTCAGCAAGCGAAATTGTTCATTCACAAATGGCGTGGAGTGTAGCTCAGCAAAAACTTGATGAAGAACGTGGTACAAGACAGCGGTGACGTGTTGCGGAGCAGTCACCGAAGTGCACCAGCGTAGCGACCGCAAGATAGTACTGGTGCCGTAACGAGGTAAGTTCGGGGGATGGAATCGGAAGTCATTGAAACGACGATATTTGTTCAGCAACATGAAAATCCGAGCGGCTTCTTGCAGACCATGAGCACGCAAACCTTCAGCGATCGCGCCGTCATCTGAAAAATCCTGATCTCCAAGACAGCGAATCACCGAGGCCACGATACTTGCTGCGTTTTGCCGTGTACATTGCGCGAAACCTCCAAGGGGTCGAAGATCAATGTCCTTGAACTGAAAGAGTTCTTCAAGGCGAGTCGCGAGAGTCGAGTCGCTGACATGGGTCGAGTCAGCGAGTGAAACAAGTTGCAACCCGATGACGTCTCCAATGCAGGTCCGCAGGCCATCCACCTTGGTCCTCGAGGTAGCTACACAGTGGTTAGCGAATAGATATAGACCATGCGCAGTTGCTTCTTGGTTCTCTGCCACCTGGATCAGGTTGGTAGGTGTGAATGAGGGAAATGCTGCCTCTGCACATTCTCTTTTGGTCGCATAGCCAAGTATTTCCGATGGAAATCGTATAATGTCGAGAGAATTCAGTCGGATCGATATTGCAATTTGCGAGGCATAAGCTTCAAAGAGTTCTCGAAGGTTGGACAGTCCAAGACGCTCAGAAACGCCGCGCAACACCACTTGGATATGGCGAGAATACAAAGGGCTGTGAAAAGCTGCCTCTAGAAGGTGCCAGTAGGGTCCTCGTCTCATGTTTGAGCTGGCGATCATGATGTTCCCCAGACACAGCATCCTGGTGAGCATGTACTCATACCTAACAAAGTTGGTTAGGTTTATGAGACCAAATAGAAAGAGGGACGTACTGTGCAAGATCTCTGGGTAAGGAATCGCGAACCAGCTGATAGAATCCGTCTAAGTTCTTGTACTCTTGGATGAGTTCATCATGATCAATGGTAAACAAATTTGCGGTAAGGATAGCAACACGGAATCGAACGCGAATGTCCTTGTCAAGGTTGAGCGCTAACAAGCTACTCATGGGACGCTTGATTTCGACATCATGATAGTCAGCAGGCCAGAACGTCTGTGATGGGTCTTCAGCGAGATATCCTGCGAAAAAGCGAACGACCAAGTCCCGTATCTTCCAACAAGTCATCTTCTTGGTATCTGCCGCCTCCACCATATTCGATATCCACCCACAAAGACCTTGCACGTGTTCACCAATAGCGCATGTAGCAGCTTCTTTATTCATCCAGATGTGCAAAGATGACTTTAGCAAGTCCGCAACCAGGAAATGGAATTGATCGTTGAGAGCGTGAGAATATCTCCGAAGGAGATCAGCACATTTGACGAGCAATGCATCGAGGACATCAAGGCTGAGAGTGAGCAGTTTCCTACGCACGACAGTCAAGAGCGGGGGACCAAGCAACAGGAGTTTTTCTTCCGGGCACTCGACCACTAATTTGATGAGTTCCTTATCGCGCGGAGTTTGCCCAGTCGGATATTGCAAGACAGGAACTGATGCAAGGAAGACAATACATGTTTCTACCAAGTTGCACGTTGCAAGAGCCGTATGCGATGTCCGTTCTTGAGGCACGGTACTTTGCATAGTCCTGATAGGATCAAATTCATCACGTTCTGTTGCGTCAGAATCTTGCTTGTCGATGGATTGGTCGGTCAGGGAACTAAGCAGTTGCTTGAGTTTCTTTGTGATCGCGTCAAATGCATTTTGAACCTGGAGCAAAACAGTGTTAGTATTAGTTGAAGGAAGAAGAAGAAACGTACGTCTGCATTTTCCCAGAGAAGTTGTAGTAAATTCCGACGCCGGCTGTCGGAGGGAATGTGGTTCGAGACACGCGTTCGTAGGTTATGGAGTACATGGGATTTAATCCCAGACTCGATACCAGGATCGATCAATGCTGTCCACCCATCATCGACATCAGCCTGGTCTGTAACAAGGACCAGGGGCTCCAGGGCTTTTAAAATCAACATTCTCTCCTCTGGTGTCCACTTGGTGTCCGTTATAAAGGGGGAAAGAATAACGATAATCTTTCCAGACGATTGGATGACTCGCCGATTGCTCTGTGTTCCATTCAGGGATAGAAGGGACTCAAAAAGAAGAGCGGTGACTGCTGCGTCAAAGGACTGCCGAACTTTCTCCGCGGTGGGGTGCGTTACGCTGTCTTTCACCATCTCCCATTCAGAGATTAGTGACTCCATAGCCTTGATTAAGAATGCCGAAATTCTCCTCTCGCGTCCTTTGGGAGGCGCAAGTTCTTGATCCGTCCCCATTGTCGGTGACGATGTCTCTTGGACAGCGCCTCCACCTGCCAGTGAGCTTCCATGCCGATCGAGCATAGGAAGTCTCGCGTGTAGTATGTAATCCCGAATGATCCTTGTTTTATGATGCTCTTCCATGACATTGACGATGTCACAATCTGGAAGCACCATGCAACAGATTGGGTCACTACGACGCGAGCATCCGCATACGCTCTCCAAAAGACACAGGAAATCGCTGATGGTATGTGGGGGCATACGGGATCGACCGCCGACATCCTTTGCTGAGGCACCAACCCGCCAATTGTCAAGAAGCCAGCTGAGCACCTTTTCCTCTAGCTGCATGCGATATAGTCTGACGTCTTGGCTGGCCACCCTCAAACACTGAGAGAGGAGCATGCAAACTGCGTCATAAGGGAAGCTTGGTCCTTGGAGATCTAGATCCTTCGCGAACGATTCTATTTCCACCAGGACACGCTGAGGAGTAAGAAGATGCCTCGAATAACCTATAAGAGTGTGCGCGGCATGACAGGCTGCACGGCATACCACTGGGACGTTTGCACGACGCATAGCATGTGTCCATATGGGATCCCAGGTAACAGGTCCTCGCGAAGGGGAATTTGTCGTGAAGGCATCATCGGAAGGAGAAATCGAAGGTGGTCGTGTGCCATCACAGTGAGCTACGGCTGCTAGGCAGAGGAACGCCCATGACTGGATGAGTACTTCATCTACCGAAACGAACTGTAGCACGGTAGCGATTAGATTGCTTTGGAGGGTGTCATGGAGTCGGTGCCAATGTCGGTCGATAAAGAAAAGTAGGATTTGAAGGTAATAAACCCTCACGTTCGTCGTGGGTGTAGCTTGCAAGGAATAAAGAAGGCCTGATATGGGATCCTCCCGCTTTATGCGCTTCCCTTTGGAGGTGCTCCCCTCTGGAGAGTCTGAATGCACGGACTCGAAATGCTCAAACAACTACATGATGTTTAGTTGCGTATCCTGAAGTGGAGATTAGATCCATTACCTTTTCGGCACAGTCAGCCTGCAACTCCAGCAATGCCCATGCCAGTGCCTGGCTTGCGTCGAAGTTCCACCCGGCTCGGAAAGTTTGGGCAACAAATATCCCTCGTTTATCAGCTTCGTCCGCGCTTACTTGCAGCCTGAGTGAATCGATTGAGAGGGGTTCGATGCCCCATCGACTGTCCGCTTCACCAATGAGAAGATTCCAAAGCTTCTGTACGCCATCTGCCCAGCAATGATTTTGCGCATCGCGTGTTGCCGTCAGGAAAGGGAAGAGTGTCTTGAGAATGCCCACCAAACATTCCTTGATCCGCTTGCTCTTAGTGCCCCATAATCCTACCAGAACATCCCAAGTACAATGAGCGAGATCGTCAACCTCCTTTCTGCAGTTAAGGGAAACCTGGCACAGGAACGGCTGTAGTGCTAAAAGGTAATCGTGGTGTAGGGAGGTGTCGGTGGGATAACGTTCGAGGAAGCGCTTCATACACCGGAAGAGAGATGGGACGATGGGCACGAGAATATAACCGTGAGGGAAGTTGTCTGGGTCGCTAGGATCCGGCCTTTCCGCCTCGACCAGGAATGGTGAAGAAGAATGACGGAACAAGAGGGCTAAGAGGGACGCACATTCAATCTGCTCAAGTGAGACAGAGTAATGAGATGCACGGCTATCAGGGGGGATGCTGGTGGCTCGTCCAGGTACAGGTGTGGTCCTATCCTCCCTTCGCAATCTTTTCTGCGCCAGAGTGACTCGACTAGTGGACGGAAGGCAACCATCCTCTGACGGCGAGTCACTTTGGTACATAGAGTCGTCGGCGGGGATGGAGTTGGCTATTTGGTCCTGGGTCTGTACCAGGTCATATCCTATGGGATCATCCAGGATAATATTGAAGCTGATCTCCACGAGCTTGAGCCAAATATCAACGTTGAGGTGGTCCATGTGAGGAGTCCACGCGAGTAGAACTTTGATTGTTTTGATGTAATCTAAGGCTACGGGAGTGAACAGTTGACCACGATGGACGAGCATTTGAGTAAGATGATCGAGAAGAGGTGTTAGTGCCTTTTTGCTGAGACAATGGACACTGCGCTCGACCAGCCAACGAACGGCAGCTGCGGCTTCCGTGAGCCTCCGTTGAGCGGCTGCTCCGGTTGTCCCAGATTTTCCGCTTTTCTTGACGACGTCGACTTTCTCGATCTTAACCGTCGTGAACAAGGCTTGGTAGAGGACTAGCCAGCCCCGACCATTCTCGATGCTGTATACCGCATCCTCACGAGAGAAAGTGGAACGGAGTAAGGTGATTCCCTCTTGACGCTCCTTGACTTTTTCGCTCTTGAGACGGTCGATAACCGTCTTAAGGTTGGACATTAGAGAAGAACGAAACAACTTGTCAAGTGGACGAGACGCGACTGTGGCGTTGAGTCAGGGGAACGTGTTTGTGTCTGTTTGGTTATACAAGTATAAAAACTCTGTTTTTCTCTATCTTGAACTTTTATGGCTTCTTTCTGCCCGGACAGTGCTATTACATTCCCACCCTGGACCGGTTCTGGTGAAAAGCCAAGATAGATGGTCGTTTCCTCGTCTGATCGGCGTAGAAATGGGCAGTTGAGAAGTGCAGATTTCATACACGAAGAAATCTAGCATGGTTTTTGTTCTGTCCCACACTTGGTAGTGATTGTAATGCTATATACAGTACACTTGCTCGTAATGCATAACCTCAAGCATATATAACCCTGGGGAGCCTTTGCTTGCATCTCCTACCGAGAGCCTATATGGTGGTTGTACATTTCTTTGGGGAGCCAAAGGAAAGGTGCATCACGTGACCGCGTTGTGCATTGTGTCGCGTCTTTCAATTTGATTGCGCCAACTTCGTCACTTAGTCTGCATCATTGGGTGAACATGGCAGCCTCGAAAATAGCCCTTTCAGGGCTTAGAACTGTCAAGCGAGACTGGTCTAGTAGCTCGAAGACTGACTCAGACGGGTCTCAAGAGTTTCTTGATTCCCGTGCAAAGCGTCTTAGGGACATTCAAGCCGGCCTAGATGAACGGCAACAACCTACCCCTTCTGCCACACCCTCGCAAAATCTTTCCAACCTCAGCTCGTTGCATATAGCTGGCAGGAGCAAACGACCCCCTTCAGCACCTATACAACAGCCGACCGCGAAGAAACGAGCCTTGCCTCCTGGTTGGGAACAAGATGTACACACCAGTTCGTCCAACTTCAGAACAGTCGCCCCCATGTCCTCAGCTACTGGATCAACGACAAAGACTGCGCCCACTGAGGTTTCTGTAATGAAAGCTGCAGCCCCGTCAGCCCAAACAACTGGCGTGTTACTCAGCCAGGAACAGAAACAAATTCTTCGACTTGTTGAACTTGGAAAGAGTTTATTCTACACGGGAAGTGCTGGTATGTAATAGGATAGCTTCATTCTTGCGCATGTATACATTCAATCACGCAGGTACCGGGAAGTCTGTTCTTTTACGGGCGATTATTGACGCCCTCCAGAGAAGGCATTCCAAGTCTCCTGACGCAGTTGCGATCACTGCCTCCACAGGTTCGTCCCAATACGACCGCTTCGATCAATTGTTCCTAAGGCTGAGTGGCACACATCAGGCATTGCCGCATGCAATATTGGAGGCGTGACTATCCATTCATTTGCAGGGATTGGCATTGGAGAAGGCACCGTCGAACAACTTGTTTCAAAGATCCGAAAGAACAAAAAGGCTGCTGCGCGATGGGTCCGCACCAAAGTGCTCATTATTGACGAAGGTAACTCTCTTGTCACTTGAAAGAAGCCTTGCTGTATAAGACACCTCAGTTTCCATGGTGGACGGAGACTTATTTGACAAGCTGGTTCGAATCGCTAGCCACCTCCGTCATTCCAATGATCCCTTTGGAGGAATCCAAGTGCGCTCCATCTTCCTCTCTTGGCCGATCTTTCCTAAAAATGGATAGGTTGTTGTCACGGGAGATTTCTTCCAGCTTCCCCCCGTGACGAAAGGAACGGCGAAAGTGAAATTCGCTTTCGAGGCAGAGATGTGGAACCAAACGGTCAAACATACATTCAATCTCACAAAGGTCTTTCGGCAAAAAGATCAAGGTCAGCATTTGTTGGCAACGAATTCACTGCGCATATGCTCACTCGACTTCTGCAGAATTTGTCGATATGCTCAACGAGATGAGGTTTGGCCAATTGACGCACCGCTCTATCTTGAAGTTTAGGTCCCTCTCTCGTGAAATTGAGTACAGCGATGGACTCGGACCAACAGAATTGTATGCGAGGTTTTCTTTGTCAGGTGCCGTCACTCAATAATTGTAGATTTCCACGCCGAGAGGACGTCGACAGATCTAATCAAGGACGAATGTCAGTTCTTGCCACAGAACAGAAAGAATTCCTTGCTAGTGATGCCGGGACCATTACCGATCCCACCCAAAGAGAAAGGATGCTCTCAAATTTCATGGCCCCTAAGAGGCTCGCGTTGCGCGTCAATGCTCAAGTTATGC
This sequence comes from Leccinum longicurvipes, assembly GCA_038093135.1. Taxonomy (NCBI): domain Eukaryota; kingdom Fungi; phylum Basidiomycota; class Agaricomycetes; order Boletales; family Boletaceae; genus Leccinum; species Leccinum longicurvipes. Next base: position 11,383 of record JBBPRP010000159.1, read on the forward strand.
TGATCAAGAACCTGGACGACTCACTCGTAAATGGAAGTATGGGCAAAGTGTTACGATTTGTGAACCCTTCGTTGTATCAAACAGACTATGACAACGTCGATGGAAACGGTCGAGCCAAGATGGAGAAAAAAAAGCCCTCGACGAACGATATGTTGCTCCCTCTAGTGGAATTCCTATTGCCGAACAAGACAAAGCGAGAGGTTCTAGTCGCCCCTGAGAACTGGAAGGTCGAGCTTCCCAATGGTGAAGTACAGGTCTCGAGAACGCAGGTAGGAATTTGATTGTTGTTTAATTGTGTTCCCTGACTGTTGTCAGCTTCCCCTGATTCTCGCATGGGCTATGAGTATACACAAATCTCAGGGACAAACTTTGGAACGGGTGAAAGTTGACCTAGGCAGGGTTTTTGAGAAAGGTAGGTATTCCGTTGAATGACCTTATTCCCATGCCCACTATTTCCAGGTCAAGCATATGTAGCTCTATCCCGCGCAACTTGCTTGGATGGGCTACAGGTTTTTAATTTTGATGCGACGAAGGTACGTTGGATTGTTTACCTGTTGGTCCTAGTAGTCACCTGCTCTGCCAGGTACAAGCTCATCCCAAAGTTATCGAGTGGAGTAGAACGCTGAAGACTGTTTCAACGGAACTGGATCTGTGATACTTTTTGCGTTGCCATTTGCCACGCAGATTACATCGAGTGGACTCATTCATCATGCATCATCCCCTACAAAAACTTATTATGCAGAACTTCGGGCCATTACTTTATCTCAGGGATATGTTACTGCTGCGTACAATACCGTGACAGTGGTTGTTTTAGTAGTCTGTAGTAAATAACCTCGCAACTGCGATCAGTGTTAATTTCATCTGGATACTGGATACTGGCAGTCCCCCTCGCTCCTGTGTTCGGGTTGACGCCCCGTTGCTAGGCCCGCAGTGACCTCCTCAGACACAACCCCAGGCCCGATGTGCTCTTCGTACGAGCGGAATAGCACGCACTCATCTTATAGTGATCTCCCGTTCCGTCATCTGTATCCTCCGGAGAGTACTTCATCCTTTGCACTCGGACCAAATCTGGTAATGATCTCCGACGTTTTTGAGTTCACCATGCCTTCACCTCTGGGTGAGAGGTTTGTCGTGCTTTTCGTCGTTGCAGCAGGGCTACACTGAGCCGTACGACACTGTTCTTTGTCTGGAGTTCGTCTCTCGATCGAGGACGCGTGAAAACCGCCGATCATTGCCCATGTTAGAGATGCTTCTTGAGCACCTTCTTGGCAAGCAAGTACGTATACATATTATTAGAGGAGCTTTATACCCGAGCTCGTCTCTTCCATGGTATGTTATCGGCCCGTCCATCTCCACTGGCAATTGACTCATCGTTCCACTGGCAGCTCTTTTGCTGCAGTCTTTTGTAACTCACTAGGAAACATTCTCTTGCAATCTTCGATGTTCGAGTCTCTTCGCCGGCTACCTTTCCTATCCTGTTAATCAGATGAGCCGTTCATCTTGTTACTAAACAGTTGTTAAGAGAGCTAGAGAGCTCAGTGCAAGACACAACTTCTCTCGGCACCCAAACAAACTATCAAGGGTCAAAAAACGGTAGCCGTGTTTGCATGTGTTCAAGGTGCCAAAAGGATCGTCTCTAGAAGAGGAAGTCTTGCTAGGGCCAAAGCAGGGGTAGTGGCAAAGTGCACTGCACTGTACACGTTTCATTATGAGAATTTATGACCTTGCAAGCAAGGTAGCATTTTCTGCTCCGTAATGTCACTATTTATCAGGGAAAGTCGTACTGTATTCCTCGGATCGAGGATGCTTGTAATTGAGCGGGATGGTGGACTCGCCAGCCTCCACAACGATTTCGCCGGCTACATTCCCTCGTCTCCAATGTACACGGCTGAGTTCTGCATGGTTGAGCAACCACTCTGGATCGACATGCGAAGTTGCAGCCAAAGAACGTATGCTGATCATGGCCCGACACACAGATATGACGACCAAGGTCAAAACAGGACTGAAAATCAGGGGTCAATGCGGCCAGAAATCGTGATGTAATACACAAAATTACCTTCCCGCCTCCGCCGGTGCACGCAGCTTTGGTAGCATCATCACGCCTTAGTTCTCGGAGTAATATAGATGCTCGAACTCACGGCCATTTGTGATGGTTCCACCATCGTCAAACTCACAACCATAAGCAATAAGGATACTTGGAGTTCGCCTTAGTATGCACTTTACTTGAAAACAAGACAATGAACTGTACCTGATGCGCATCCATACATAAACATACCCCTGAACAAGATACTTGCAAGGTCAAGACACGACACACGAATTATCTGAGACGCACTCTTTCAGAAAGCGCCATAAGAACGAATCAGTTTGCATCTTTACGGAACTTGTGAAGAACCGGTAGACCATGAGCGCAAAAAGGATGGTATGAATTACAAGCGAAGGCACGTAGAGCAATGCAGTGATGGATGATGAACGAACAAGCGGATTAAGAGCGTTGGATCGGATCGTTTTCCATAACATTATGGACAACAAAATAGTTGCAACGGTACCTGCAAATAGAAGGGTGAGAGAAAAGATTCTGACCACGCGATTGCGGGAGAACAGGGACCAAATTCGGAATGTAATGACCGCTGGTGATCATGTTAGTTTCTACTGTTTTCCCTCGGGAATAGAGCATACCTTGACAAAGAGTGGCTATAGGAAGAGTGAAGCCAAAGAGCCTGATCATAGTAATTCTGGAAGTGTGATGTGGGTCATACGCATAACACGTTGGCGCGACGACTTACGACTCCTCGAACTATTCGGCTAATGAAAATCAAATCACAAGCCCGACTTAGATCACTTACCCCTTTGACGGACCATTTCAAGGCTTAGAGAGGTTGTGTTCGCAAGGTAATTATAATGATAGTGTGGTAGATTGCTTACTAGCAATCAAGAACCTAGACAACCAATCATCAGACGAGCACACAGCATACATCGAAGCTTGCTCACAACGCATATGTAAGAGCCAGATACCTGATCTGATTCGAGGCTTGGTTAAAGAAGCAAAGTCGGAATAAGAAATGCTTACAGATAGGTAAAGAAATCTGGAGAGCGACCATGGTCCAGTCCAGAAGTATTGAACCTGATGCCAGGACAAAGTTCTGAATGCAAGGTGACATCATTTTCGCTAGACGTACCTCTTCACCAATGCAGAGAATGTGATCATAAAGGATGAGTGAGGCGAAGGCACAGTCTAGTTCGTATATCTCTGAGGCAGCGAGTGCTATCAACGTGTCCATGGAGGACAAAGACACTGGTAAGATGAACACGCTGTATGATCTGGATCTATTATATTATATTATATTATATACACACGCAGGAACACCCCGTGTTTTGGTCAACAAGTGCCTGTCGTTAGAGAGTACCGATAGCCGAGGCGCAGCGAGCAGGGATAAATGGTTAGTGTGTTTGACGTGGCAATGACGCTTGAAACCAACAGTTGTCCGAATGGTTTCCGGGAGTTGCGTGCTAGGAGGGAAAAAAAGGTGTGTTGACCGTGACAGTACCTTGACGATGTGATGGATACTACATACGTGTCAATGTGACGGCCCCGTTGCTCTGTACAATGCAATCGACCAGATTGGTGCTGGCAGACAGAGCAACTAGCACTTGTCATGTGGTTTACATTTAGACACAGGCGAGACGCGGGGGCAGTCCGGAACGAGGTCAGGCCTGCCAGGTTAGCTTAGGTCAGTTTGTCACGTTTCATTGTAGTCGGGATCGTTGAGTGAGTTTCACTCTAAAAGATGCAGGAGATGGCAACTATGCTAATCCCTGGAGGCATGCGCACATCCACAGTTGCTCCTTTAGCCTTATTATGTGACAGCATGCAGGGCTAAGAGTGTGTAAAGTTTAAACAACGACAACATGAGGATGATGTTAGTAGTAGGTGACATACCAACCTATATAACCAGGTCACCGGAACCAGGTCGGAATGAGAAGCGCCCATGGAAAGGTAAAGAAACCTGGAGCAAGGCTCGGAATGCATCAGATGAATTTCCTTTTGGCTAGATGTACCTCGTCGGGAATGCAAATAATATGAACATAGAGTAGGAGTGCGGCGAAGGCGTAGACGAACTCGCATGACTCGATGACTGAGGAGGCGAATGGGATCACGGCATCCATTGAGGGCTTATATAGACAAAGTGAGAGAAAACAATGGGCCTGAATATTCACGAAGTTGGAGGAGGTACTATGCCATAGAATGTAATCGGCGAGTGCCTGTTGTTAGAAGGGTCCAACGCAGTGAGCAGAGAATTCCGAAGGGCTGGTATACCGGACTGAGCACCTGATCGAATGGTTTCAAATATCCCATCAATGAGTTGTACGCTGGGAATATGGCAGAGATCACTTTGCTTGACAAGGTTTCTGTCTGGTCTGCCTGGTTCCAAGGGTTGTCATAACAACTGACGACGGAAAAAGTCACCTCTTTTGGAACACATTCCCGTGTTTGCAGACCACAATACGTGGGAATTACTGGAATTGGCCGCGACAACTTGCCTTGCTGTACTGAATGTCGTCGAGCGACGGCCAACTTCGCAAATGGATTGATGATTCCCTTTCCAACATGGTTCCAAGAATGGTCCAGTTTGCCAAATGTTCTAGCTCTACGTCCGGTAATCTTCTGGAATTCATTCTCCGATACGACTTCCGGCAATTGGACGTTGAGACTTGACAAGGGCAGCGGGAACCGCGTCGGACAGGTCAAAGTGCTGGTCATGCTGTCCAATTGGGCTGAGTACGTGACACGGTCTTCGAACCGGGTCATGCATAACTACTGAGACCCAACGGGTCGACATCGTTGACACATTTTTAAATTGCTTGCGATTTGTCTCCCGGGCCCCGCGGTTGCCGTTTCTGACGAGGTCCAGTATCGGCTAAAGCAACTTGTATTTGTTTCAAATTGATCACAATACGCCTTTTTCTACCCGGGTGGAGTCCCTCATTGTGGTAGATGGTGTGTGTACAGTCAATCGTCAAGCAAGGTGTTTGCCGTCCACAGGCGATATTTGATGGAGTAAGTGGTTCAGACGCCGGCACGGGTAAATCCGATCAACTTAAACTGGGACGATCGAGTTCGCATGTGATTGAGATGATGTCGTCGTCGCGCGCACTTTCGCTGGTCGCTCGTCGACTCATGTCCCATCATCGCCCCAAGAATTGGAAGGCACTCGCTCCGCCCATACCAAACTTTGCAAACCAGCCTAGCTCTCTCCCGGCTCTTCCTGTACCTTCCCTTCCCACCACCCTCCAACGGCTGAAGGATTCGCTTCGTCCGCTCGCTCGGTCTACCCAAGAGTTCGCATCAGCATGCCAGAAGATCGACGACTTTGCCCGCCAAGGTGGCCCCGGCCCTGTCCTTCAGCAGTTGCTTCTCCAGCGCAAGAATGAGAGAGACCATTGGTTAGAGGAATGGTGGGACGACTTGGGCTACCTTGCTTATCGGGACTCAGTCAGATCTTCGCTCTCTCCGTTCTCCCCCTCCCTTACCCTTCGCCTTTTAGGTCGTCGTCAATGTATCATACTACTGTAGGCACTCTGTCTCCATGTTCTCGGCCCAATCGCTTCCCTTCGTCTATAGATGGTTTCGATTCTCAGCCAACACATCTTCCCCAGACGCTCGCTGCCCGTGCTGCAGGCATCACTCGCGGCGCTATGTTGTTTAGGCAGAACCTTCGTTCAGGTCAGCTAGCCCCTGACGCGATCAAAGACATCCAACATTGCATGGACACTTATCGGTCTGTCTCCCCTCCTCCATTTCACACATCACTTACACATCACTCATGTAGTTGGATGTTCGACTGTTGCCGCGTCCCAGGCACGGAAGGGATCGACTGGAGCATTTCGTATGCCAGTAACCCGAATCATAACCCGAATCTACACGATGATCTCGGGCACGTCATCGTCGTGCGCAAGAATCGCTTCTGGAAGATAAAGGCCCAAGTCGACGGTAAGGTGCTTGGCATGGGTGATTTAATCAGGTGCGGTTCATCTCCCAGAGTAAAAATAGAAGCGCTCACGTTTGCACCACAGTCAATTCCAGTACATATATGACCATAGTACGGATGAATACCCTGCAGTCGGCGTCTTGGCTGCTAATAATAGAGATGTTTGGGCAAAGGTGCGCGCCCCACTTTTTGTTTCTCCCTGGAAATCATCCACCGCGTTTGAGTCCAACACTAGTTCTAGGATTATGCACATCTGTCTACCGTTCCTCAGAATGCGGCCGTCTTGCGCGAGATCCATTCATCAGCCTTTCTGGTGTCTTTGGATGACTCGACACCACCTCCAGAGAACGACGTGGATGTCTCGAGGGCCCTGTGGCATGGCACACTCTCAGTGAGTGTATTTATTTTGTCCTACCCTCTCCCAAAATGACATCTTATGCAGTCGCCTACGGATACAACCAGTGTTGCGCGTGGCCTTTCCTCGCGCTACGTCGATAAACCCCTTCAATTCGTAGTGTTTGACAATAATGTTGCGGGATTGATGGGAGAACATAGTGTCATGGATGGAACGCCTACCGTTCGCCTGTGCGATGAGATTCTGGAGTTCCTAGCAGATCCCAAGTCGGATTTTCAGTTATCGCCCTCTGAATTAGTCTCCACAACCGCAGCCCTGGAACCTCTGGACTTTGATTTGACGTCTATCCCTGAAATCCATCAAGCAATATCAAAATCCCAACAATACCTGCACGATCTTGCTTCCTCGCAGTCCCTTTCTTTCATCAGGACCAAGTACGGCCGAGCTGCGATCAAGTCATTCGGTGTGGGTCCTGATGGATGGGCTCAGATGATTGTGCAGGTTGCATATGCGCGGCTTTCGGAACGATTTGGTGGTCCAAATGGGCGGGTAACACCATGGCCTGTGGGTACATACGAGGCTGCGACGACTAGGATGTTTCACAAAGGGCGCACGGAGACTATTCGGGTGGTGAGTGACGAATGTGTCGCATTTGTACGGGCAATGCTGGGACAATCTGGTGAGTTTTGGCAGCGATTGTGATTTTGTGCGATGATTCTGACCGTGTCTTGCGGTTGATGATCGACGAACGTAGCAACAAACGACGAGAAAGTGCAGTTGTTGAGAAACGCCGTCAAGAAACACACACGACTTGCCCAAGAAGCTTCAGTAGGCGAGGGCGTGGATAGACACATGCTGGGTTCGCTTTTCAATTCCCTTTCAGAACAACAATTGATCACGTCTCATTCACCAGGTCTTCGCCTCTCCAGACCGTCCAACATGAGTACACCAGAGTTGTTCTCCGATCCACTCTTTACTCGCTCCTCACGTTGGAACCTGTCTACTAGCGCGATCTTCAGTAAGCACTTCAGGGCGTATGGATGGGGCGAAGTCGTCCCGGATGGATTCGGGGTCGCTTACGTGACCGGATTCGATGGTACGTCCGCACCCCTTGTTTTCAGCTTTGCGATAATCAAGCATGCTCACTTGAGGATGTCCTTGGCACCGTAGATTACCTACAGTTCACGATCACCTCTCGCGCTGAGATGCCCAATGTCGAATTCGCTGAGGAGATCACGAGGGCGGCCGAGGAACTCTATGAATTATTCGCACTTTCTTCATCTAATCCATCCTGTCTCCACGGCAAGGAACGGGGTAATTCGAAACTTTGACCGCGTTGTAGTTCGGAACTTGCGATTGCCCGTTTGGCCCTCTTCCTCGCGAAGCGACCACTACGGTGCAATGATGCCCCAAAGCTAGACATTCGTTTGTTCGGTTTTACATGACTATGGAATTGGAAAACATTTGGAAACAAACAATTGCACTATTGATTTACTCACAGATTTCGAGACACTGAAGATGGAATAGAGACTTATAATAAGGCGTAGCCATATGAAACGAGACCTACGCTCAAAGACGTGCAAGTACACCGGAATGGACACATGGAGAAGGCGAGAAACATGAAAAGAACATTATCGCGAACGAGGAATTCCCAACGAGCATATTTATTCGTCGTCGTAATCCTCTTCGACCACTGCCTTGGTTTTCTTCACTCGAGTTGCAGTAGCCCTGGACTTTTTAACAGCAGTCTGCTTCGTTGATGCGGGACGCTTCGACAGGTCAGACCATGAACCTAAACATTTGGGTGCGTACAAACCTTTCTCTTCTTGCCAGCAGATTCGTCCTCCCCGTCATCATCCTCTTCGTCTTCTACCCCGGCCAGTTCGTCCGCAAAATCCTCCCCGGAAGCTTCCGACTCAGCCTAAAGATCACGATAGTCGGGATAACTGTCTACGAATCCATGAAGTACTGACCTTGGCAGCTTTTTTCTTTTGGGGGGCTTTCTTCGCAGCAGGTTGCCGTCGAGCTTTCGGTTTCTCACCATCCTCCTCCACCTCACGTTTCTGGAAGATGGATGAAGATAGCATTCAGAGATGAGCTACAGCACGGACCTTCGAACGGGGTTTCTTGACAGGCGCACTCTCCTCAGCCTCAGCCTCGTCTTCGAAGTCCTCCTCGGTCTTCTTTGGTTTGGTCGCACGTTTCTTCTTTGGCTTTTCTTCTGCGTCCCCTTCAGCTTCGGCCTTCTTCCTGGCGGGGGCGCGCTTCTTCTTGGGCTTCTCCTCCTCCTCGTCTGCGGCATCGGCCGGCTTACGTGCAGTCGGAGGAATGTCTTCGTCAGCGACATTACCGTCCGTCCATGCACGTCGCACACGCTCCTGGTCCTCCTCTTTGAGATCCTCGAATCCGTCGAGGTCCTCAGGATCGTTGAATTTGGTCTTCATGTTGCCTATGATCTTGGGCGTAGTGCACCCCCAGTGACGCCATGCACTAACGAAGACACGCGCCCGAGAGTCAGAACGAGTTATGGGCAAAAAGAGCCAAAATAATAATGAAATGAAATGAAACGCACAAGCTGGTGTTACCCCTGAAGTCGACGATGGAGCCGAGCCGCAGAGCCCCTTTGGGTATGGGGGTCCCTAGAAAAAGCCTCGTGTGTCTCAAGCAAACGCTGGCGTTCGGAATGCAATGCTTACCTGCACAGGGCTTGGTACCTATACGATGATGATAAAAAGAGGGAGAACAGAAAAATATTGAGTTATTGAATTGGCGCGATCGTGGCAACCAAGGGGTTAGGCGTCGTAAACACACCTTTACATTTAGCACGAGCGGAGCTCGCGTATTCAAGACGATAACCACTCTTCTTGGTTGCGCCTTCGGTGTCAGACATCAGTCAGAGGATTGGGATGGGGATTGTTGGATGAAAAGGAGAGAGAAAAAAAAAACGGGGGTGGTTGGTTCATCTGGACGCGATGTTGGTTTTGTTGGACCGCCCTGTGCCTTCAAAGTCCGACCCGTACTGCCCTTACAGCGCACGGACCTCTTTTCATCGTGCTCGCTCATGTGTTACTCGGATTTTTATACGAAGTTGCGGGCTTGGAAGCGGGTCACGATCTTTGACGGGTCTCACATTTGTTTGGACAAATAAACCTGGTCGAGTAGTGCATTGCACACTTGGCGGTACGACTTGTTAGTAGTACTACACATCGTGAAGCTACTTTCTACTACCCAAGTTACACTGAGCGACCTCGTTCCACCGCAGACCACGGCGGCAACGTCGATCGACTACTCAATCTATTGCTACATACACGTCATGTCTGGAATAAAATACTGGTTTGCGGGCATAAAACTCAAAGCAAGCATGATATGCTCCGCCACCCAAACAATGACCCCTTTCTAGAGGGGAATCCCATCTGGATTCGTGAAATCGTACGTGTGCATTGCACCCCCAGCATCACCGCTATGAAAAGAGTCAGACATACGTCACCGTGCAAGCGGTTGGTACGTACATAACGAGCGGGAACTCCCCGTTCTGCCGATCTCCAATGGAGAAGTGGCTAACGTCGTAATCAGTCCTTCCAATGACTGAACCTTGAACGTCATTCTCTCCTAGTGCTGGTTCCCATAGCCGTACGCAACCTTGTCAAGGAGTCAGACCCAGGTATTTTGACCAAATCTGATGACCCACCATCATTGCCCCCACTCACGATTCCAATTCTGTTCCTACCTTGTATCCAACTGGTTGCGACGACGCCAAACCCTCCACCACCCGCAACATCTGAATCATGATGTTCAAACTGGCAGAGTGGTCCGCGCGATAGCGCACGTACGTCGTAGACGTGTAGTGCATTGTCACTTCGTGCAACAGCAAGTAATCGTCCGTCGGGTGAAAAAGAGGTTTGGTTCAGTTCTTCTAAATCGTCCCGATTGCCACCAATGATCGGTCGTACGCGAAACTTC
>JBBPRP010000160.1:0-21675 GCA_038093135.1 Leccinum longicurvipes
GGTACAGATACACACACGAAGGTGTACATGAATGCCCCCCCCCCCTCACCCCATCTCTCCCAGATAAACAGTTTACCCTCTATCCCCATCTTTCGCGCCAGGATCTGGAGGAACCGGCGATGTCGGTTGGGCGACTGTCATGCCCAACGGCCGAAACATCACTTTCATCCGTTTAGGTGGATCATCACCCGGTTTCATCGCAGCGGCTCGACCGCTAATCGGTTCATCCCTGTTCTGGGCACCCAAGTCGGCGCGCTTGGGTTTGCTAGCGAGACGTTCTAATAGTTCGTCTTCGTCGTCGTTTTCTCTCCGCCGTTTTTCAGACAGTCGCATAGGAGGTAATTTGGTGTTCAGCTTCATGGATGGTTCACCTATCGAGGGTGACGAAGGGCTGACTTTCTGGCGCAAGAGCGACTCAAGAATGTTGTCATCCTCTTCGTGGGTTCGTCGTCGGGGAATAGTAGATGGTCGGGGGACCTGGCGATGCGCTAGTCGTGGGCTCGGCGGAACATCTATGGAGGGAGATAGTGGTGTAGATGAGGTTTTTGAAAGTGTAACAACAGAAGATGCTGCTGGGGGTAAAGTAGGCCCGATTTCCTCCTCTTCCTCTTCACCGTAGTCCATAAGAGACGGTAGGGGAGGCGTACGAGGCAGAACAAGACCTTGTGGCCGTGGAAGTTTGGAAGGGGGAATAGGAGGACGCCGTCTGCGCTGAATTGCGCTAAGCGGGGAACTCGTACGGGCCAAACTGATGAACGGAGGTGCTGCGTCACCTTCTTCGTCGTCACCGTTGAAGTATTCTTCCTCCTCAGCGTCAAAATTACGGTCTGAACGACGCGGGTTGGTAGTATTTCTGCGGCGAATTAGCAAGCTTGTACCCCGGAAAGCACCATGGACATACCGATCATTCTTGATTTCTTCCTTCGGGAGAGGCTCGACATTGATCTCCCAACGACGAATAAAAGCAGAGAAACGTGGTCCACCCAGTCTTGTTTCGCTGAGTCTATGGACAATGTCTCTATGACCTGTCATACAATGGTTGATCAGATCTTTCATGTTCTCCTGCAAGAGTGGAGTGAGTATGGGTGTAAAATAACGAACAACTGTGTCTACCCGTCGCATATGTTCAAAGAACTCTTGACACGATGCACTCAGGAGGCTGTCCCGGTGTGACTCCTGTAGGGTGAGTTCCAGGACAGGCTTAAAAACATCCAGTTTCATAAGGTGGGCAAGGAAGTTTTTATTGTTGAGCTTGAGGCATATTCGGAAAAACCGGAATGCGGCTAGAATCAAGACAAGGCTGAGGTATCAGATCGTAAAATGCTACGGAGGAAACGACGCAGACCTAGTCGAAGGTGTTTATCTCGAGCGCCAAGTAATGTAGCCACGCGAGCGGATATATTCGAAGAAAGCATATAGAAGTGGCTTCGAAATGCATGCTGTTGGGCGAAATTGCAAAGTAAATCGGATAAGTATAGGAAAAGATTAGTTTTCTCTCGCGAGAGCTTCAAAGCTGGATCTGCAATGATTATTTTTGATTTGCATGCCTGGTATTCGAAAAATACTGCATACCTGCATGTTTCCTGAAATCTGGTATATCATTATATGGTCTGAATAGGATGTCTAGGCAATTCTTGTAGAAATAGTCCAGAAACCTCTCAGTTCCTGGGTCATCTTTCGGTCGAGCCAAAATTTTGGCACTGATCGCAGCCTAGGTCAGGTTGTTAGTGAAATATGGTGGCTCTAGAAGAAATACTTACGGCTGTGGCACCAGGGCCGCAGATGTTTTGTGAAACATCTAGTAAGGCTTTCAATGCGTCGCCAATCTGGCATTGTACTGCCACGTCCCGACTCTGGACCATGACTCGACACATTAATTTCAACAATGTCTCTGCCTTGTCAGTTCCTAACCGGCCAGTCTCTTTCTCCCTTTCGAGAGCAGCCGCCTGTTTGCATACATGTCCACGAACGCCGTGCAGATCGTGGTCAAGCAAAATAGCCATGATTTCACCTGCGGGGCTAATCACACTCTTTGATATCTCCTCCTTTTCCGGTAACGAAAACGCCCACTGGACGGCAAATAAAATCCCTCGGTCAACCAGCGTCCTGAAAAGTGCCAATCGTGCCTGTAGCTGAACATTCTTGCCCATCGCGCAGAGTTGTTGAATGAGGGAAATGACCTCGCGACGGAATGCAATATCGCTGGCAGTGAGGTTGCCCGCAGGGCCAAACGAAAATTGTGTAGTCGTCCGCGCTTCCTGTACGTTTGTGATCTTTTCCTGAGGTTTCTTTCCTGGGCCTTTTGATTCACCCTCCTCGACTTCTTCATCCTCTGGTCCTGTCCTAGGACCTGCAAGAACCTCCTCGCTCACGTACAACCTGACTATGTCGTGAAGGAAGATAGGATCACTTTGAATGTGATTGATTATGTCAGTTTGGTTGAAGATGATGCAAGAGTTCAAAACGTTGAATGTTGAATCATCGAGCGCGCGTGCAAGTACGACGTCTTTCAGGAACTGGAGGCGGTAGGTATGGTGGACCTTTTTCCGGATAATGTCATCCCTTATTGGAATAGGTTGGTGGAAGTGTGTGTTGACGTGGAGAAATTCACGGTAGTTGGCTTTGTGAGTGGGAAACTCCGGGTCATCTGTGTCGCTATGTCAGAATCGGCAAAAAATAAGAGCAGAGCATGACGCACACTCCAGCATTCCAACCACTCCAAAGAAGATGTCATCCTCCAGAATATGCTCGTAAATTCCATGGTCGTTCATCGTTACTGGAATGACGGTTAAGGGCGCCTGACAAAACCAAGCATGCACTTACGAATAGTTTGCATAAGACTGCACAAGGCATGAAGGTTGTCGAGGCTCTCGAGATCTTCTGCCATGTTTAAGACGTCGATGAGGGCCTTGATGTAGTGCTATCGCCTTGGTCAGCAATGGGGGTTCAAGAGGAAGGAATACAAATAATTATAGGCGACTCACCTCGCGCTGTATGTACTCGCATATCTTTTCCTTGACTGCTTGGCCCCGAGAGAGCGTTTTAATAGCACTCTCAATATCCTGTATATTGCCGAGTTGAGGAGTCGGCAGATGGCCAGTGCGGATGATGTTGACAGTGGTGGCAGAATGCTCGCCACCTGGAGACGATGAGCCAATTCCCTGATCTTCTGGGTGATGTTCGGATGAGGAACAAGTAGGTCAGCTCAGTGAAAACAAACGGAACGGTGCATGGGCTCAGGGTGAAATAATACTAACCTCCGGAGTTCAGGTGGCGCTGGACCTCTATGATGAAGTTCCACACCTCTGCACAACCCTCTGCGTCCTGAAAGCTCAAAGCGTAATCGGCTCCATTGGGTTCCGTCCATACTATTAGGCTTTCTGTGGTTCGTACGAGGCGACAACATGAATAAGTTGCAAGATCTTCATGCAAATGGAGCACACCTTGTTGGCGCTGGTACACGTCATTGGAACGTATGGCGGTTGAGAGGATGATTTTGTTGAAGTCCAGCTCGGAACGTGCGACAAGGTACGCTTGGTTGGCGTCATCGAGCTGGCCGGCGCAGTATGCGGTGCCTTGGTCAACCCATCGAGAACCAACGAGTTCATAAACCTTTGAAGACGATGACAAGCGTCGGTCAGAGCAGGTCCTTGATGAGGTCATTCAAATGGCGGGGATGCAAATGAATGGGAGGGACGTGTAGGCATTTTGAATAAAATGAGGGAGTTACACCGGCGAGTTTAACACGTTGCGGGTATGACGTCTTTGCCGTCATGAATATGATGGTAAAACGGGGCCGATATTGGCCCAAAAGCACGAGCGAGATGGGAAGGAAAAGAGAAGCTCACCTTGACACGTTTTAGTTCTAATGAGGACTCGGGTGACTGCTGCTGTGAATCTTGCTGGGTGACCGCTGGGTCGACGGCCTCGACCATGATGATGTGGTCTTGCTTGACATGGTCGGCAACGTGGTCGATGTCGCCAAAGATGTGGTCATGAGAGTGCTGGAGTGCCATATGAGCAGCAGGGTCCTCCAAGGCTGTGTCAGACTGCGCGAGACAGGCGAGGTCGAGGTCGAGTACTACGTGATGGTCGTGTGCAGTCAAGATAGCGTGGTGTGAGGGTGATAAGAGGTCATGGTCGAGGATGTCGACGTCGGTGTCGCGATGGGACGTGAGAGAAGACGATGGCTCAGTGTCCACGCCGCTCATGACAGCCTAGACGGCGGTTTATGCGCAACTTTCGACCGCCAAAATCCCACCCGCGAAGAGCTGCTTGTGAGGCAGTTCCGAATGGTCCACCAAACTCGCGTCGTTTCTTTCAACGTCAAACGAGACTGGCGACCCGTGAGAAAATTCCGCATACCGCCCGCCGGTTACAACTTATCCTTTGATTATGTAATTTATTTAAATTACCACTCAAATTTAACTCGGTGACGTTGTGTCTTTTACCCTCCACCGCAAAATGTCCAGGTCAACGACAATGCTCACCGTCGCCGGTGTCGCCGCCGGCAGTCTCGTTGCCTACGCTTTATACTTTGATTACAAGCGGAGAACGGACGTCAACTTCCGCAAACGCCTCCGTATGTGCCTTTCTTCCTCTGCGAACTCGGGACTAACTGGCTTTGGTCTAGGCAAGGAGAAAAAGCGTGCCGAAAGGAGTCAGACACCTTCGGAGGCATCAGCAAGCACTGCCGGCGTCGATCCAAATGAGCTTGTCAGCGCATTGGAGAAAATCCGGAGCGAGGAGGTCCCCACCGATCATGACCAGAAGCACCAGTACTTTATGACTCAGGTCAACATGGGGGAGACGCTGAGTGTGAAGGGTCCGTCGAGGCATGTTCTTCCAGGAGGCTGTTGATCGTTTACACATCATCAGGGCCCGCTTTCTATATGCCCGCCGCACTGTGTTTCTACCGTGCGATCAGGGTGTATCCTTCACCACTCGAGTTGATAATGGTTTACGAAAAGAGTCTTTCCCCGGCTGTATTCCAGGTCAGTCACCATCGGTTGTGCTGTCCTTCCACTGACCATTCCCACACCAGCTCGTAATGCAACTGGTTAACTTGGACGTGAGTTCATCTCCTTCCTCCGAGGAGAATGTGGCTGCTGTCCCCATTCACGACGAGGATGACGATTTGAGCACCTCGGGACCACCCTCCGAAGCGTCTTCGCTGGAGTGGGACAAAGTCACAGACCCAGGCACCCAGACACCTGCGGAATGACTATGAGCCATCTTACACACGACT
The DNA here is from genome assembly GCA_038093135.1 of Leccinum longicurvipes. Lineage (NCBI taxonomy): Eukaryota > Fungi > Basidiomycota > Agaricomycetes > Boletales > Boletaceae > Leccinum > Leccinum longicurvipes. Next base: position 5,249 of record JBBPRP010000160.1, read on the forward strand.
TTGAACGTGCAATGCACGCTGCTGTACGCTGTGTAGTTTCCATTGATCATGTACCCCCTGCCCCTCGCTATCGCTCCTTTAAACATTCCTTACCCCTCCTATCCTTGTGGATGCATTGATCTGATATGAATATCTTTTCTCCCTCTCTTTTTCCGGTGCACTGCCACTTGAATACGCTCGAACCCACCCTCTGCTTGAATGATCGTTCTTGTAGGTGAAAACCCGCGCCGAAGGTATGCCTTCATAATCGACAAAGGATGGGATATGAACTAAATGATGAGAAATAGGTTACTATGATTGTTTCCCCCGCAAAGAGATGAATGTTGCCATACACAATATCGACGTTTCTCAGGTGGCTGATGTGCAGTCTGCGGGTCCGACCATGCGTAGGAAAGTTATGGTTTGCACCAAAGATTTCGAACCCGGTGACCTTATTTACAAAGCAAGTATCTCTCACTTGAGCGTACTACAGCTCGTGCTCACTATTTTGCACAGGAGGAAGCCATCGCCACAGCTCTTGACGCGGATCTTCAAGGCAAGGGAACTCACTGCAGTTACTGTCTGCGTTCCATCGACGGAGATACGGTAGTCCGTCCGGATTCCGATCGCTTCAGCTCTGTCTACTGCTCGAAGGATTGTCATGACAAGGCCAAGGCCTACTCGCAAGGCATCCTTTTCACGCTCGAGTCACCCTTACCCGAACATCTGATCCCAGAAACTGCCAACTCTTCTAAGAACGAGAGAGATCGTGTCCAGACTGCATTTGCGGATTACATACGAAAGAGTGGCAAGGCTGCACCCGAGCTGATGGCTCGTGTCATTGCACGCCAAGTCTCCATCGAGACGGCGCAAATGCTAACATCCATGGGACACTCACCGTTGATCAACCCTAATGTGGTATTAACGGACGGTGGTGACTATACGTTCAATGACCACCTGGAGCGATTACGGTACCTCGACGTGGCTTCCCCTGGGGAGGTTGGCGAGCTGTTCAAAGCCGTATTGCAGTTGGCGATCCCAGGATTGGAACACCTCGCGACCGAGGAACGGCTTGCTGTCTACCTCGGCACGATGGCATACAATGCGTTTGGGGTCTGTTTTGAAGGCGGAAGGGGTGACAAGGTGAATGCACACTGGCAGGCTCATTGGTTGGGAACACGTGCTGATTAATACATGTGTACGACGCGTGCAGCCTGCACCAACAGCAAGGCCCGAAGATGTGGAGAGGACGCGAACCCCATATGGTACTCAAAAACAAGTCGGAGCTGGGTTCTACCTCGTATCGTCCTACGTGCGTATTTCCACATCTCTCTGTGGAATTGCTGTCGACGTGCTGTGTCATGCAGCTCACTCACTCATGCGACCCATCCGCTCGGCCATTTTTCGATGGCACATCTGAGCTACACCTCATCGCCAACCGTGCTCTCAAGGCAGGGGACCAGGTTACCGTTGCGTATGTCGACGTCGCTCAACATGATGGCGAGAGTACACAAGATTGCCGCCGTCGGAGACGAATGGAACTCGCCCGAGGGTGGGGATTCGCCTGTCCATGCTCTCACTGTGCCTCGGAAGCGAGTCCCGGCGATGAAGGCGACAGTCAGCCCAAGGATAAGTCCAAAGTGTCCGAGGTTGTATCAAGACTCGAAGGCGTACTATAAAAGGTCACAAAGATGCTCGATGTTGAACTGAAAAATTAGCATTCCGGACTCCAACTCGACAATGCGATCTATACAGATGGAGATTGAATTACAGAATGCTGGATTTTAATGACTGGATTTGTTTCATCCACTCGTCTCATTTATGTTTCGACCATTACTATGCCTACAGTTATAGTTTCAAGTTTTTGCATCGTACTCTAGCTTTCGTGTCAAGTTCGCATAACCACAATACACTCCTCGCTCACATCAATAGGTGCAAGAAATGATTCATCGACTTTGCGTACCGTGGTTGGACTTTGAACGATATTAGAAAACCTTGTTCACGTCATGAGGTTTCCATCGTGACCATTCGGATCAGCCTAGTCATCAGGCACGCCTATAGCGAACACTTCAGACACCATCCTCAGCAAGTAGTAGCCAGCTGCGGCTCATATCATTTGATCGTCTATACTGTGACTTGTCACTGTTATGCAGCGCCCAAGCACCACTAGCACGCGGTCATCGACGTCAACTACTACTAGCTCAGACAAACCCGCAGATTATGTGTACTTCGAGCGCAGCTCAACTGGCTTCTCCGATGATGCCATTCCCCGAGCCAAAGCTGCACAACTGAAGCTCGAGCACTTCTACAAAGTTGCTGTAGATGCCGCAATCGAACGAAACTCTAGGTATGCATTGTTACGGCCAACGTGAACAAATTATTGATCTCGACTCGCAAGACGCATAGAGTTGGAGAGAAAGCTTCAGGCAGATGTCATGATGTCGGACGAGAGGAAGATTCGTCATCTACAACAGCTAGGGAAGAGAGAATCGACGTTTCTCCGCCTTCGACGAACACGTCTGGGCCTGGACGACTTCAGGACGGTCAAAGTCATTGGGAAAGGTGCATTCGGTGAAGTCCGTCCCAGTCTCGTATCCTCACCCTGTTGCCTCAATCTGATTCTGCATGTAACATAGGTTCGTCTCGTTCAGAAACTGGATACGGGTAAGATATATGCGATGAAGACTCTCAAAAAGGAGGAGATGCTGAAGAAAGACCAGGCACGTGAAATCATCAGGTAGTGGCCAGTCGTGGTACATGATCTAAGTCGCCGTCTGGCTCCACAGCTGGCTCACGTCCGCGCTGAGCGCGATGTCCTCGCGGAATCCAATTCTCCTTGGGTTGTGCAGTTATTCTATTCTTTCCAGGATGCTCAGACACTATACTTGATCATGGAGTTTCTTCCCGGTGGGGATCTCATGACCATGCTCATCAAGTATGACACTTTCTCCGAAGATGTTACTCGTTTCTATATGGCCCAATGTGCTCTAGCCATCGAGGCAGTTCATAAACTAGGATTTATTCACAGGTGAAAAATTTTCAGCTCTCTAGGTCCCGTTTACTCAGCCATACGCATTTTCTCAGAGACATCAAGCCGGACAATATATTAATAGATAAAGACGGCCACATCAAACTCTCCGATTTTGGTCTTTCAACGGGCTTTCACAAACAACACGACTCCAGTTACTACCAGAGGCTATTAGATTCTGCAAACAATCCTCAGTCATCTGCTGCTACATCACGGAACAGCGTCATGGTGAACGCTATTCACTTGACTATGTCCAGTAAGGACCTGATTGCGACCTGGAAAGCGAACCGGCGTAAGCTAGTATGTAGTTTTTACCAGCACCCAACTGCCACTGATGTGATGCAAATCTCAGGCGTATTCAACTGTTGGTACACCAGACTATATTGCACCAGAAATATTCCAACAAAAAGGATATGGCAACGAGTGCGACTGGTGGTCGCTCGGGGCAATCATGTTCGAGTGCCTGGTTGGGTATCCGCCGTTCTGCTCAGAGTCGACACACGAAACATATCAAAAAATTATGCAATGGCAACACTACTTGGTGTTCCCAGATGATGTTCACTTGAGCCGCGAAGCTGAGGACTTGATCCGCAGGTCAGAGCATGAAGTTTTCCGTGTGATATCGTGTTAACGGTGTGCTAGGCTCATGACTTCCCCCGACCGGCGGTTGAATGCAGATCAAATCAAGAACCATCCTTTCTTTTATGGGGTTGATTGGGACTGCATTCGCCGTATTGACGCGCCCTTCGTGCCCAACCTACGCTCGATAACGGATACCTCTTACTTCCCGACAGATGAAATAGATCAGACTCCTGCTGAATCGCCCTCTGCGGGCGCGGGTGGTGCAGAAAAGGATCTGGCTTTCCTTGGGTATGTCGAGTGCTTTCCAAGACTTACCTGAGCTGAGATTCCTGTCTAGATATACCTTCAAGAGGTTTACCATTTCATCTCATGCCTTTTGATTCGCCCTCCAGTTGGTTCGTATGTATGTCAATCTCAAGATACAAAGGTGTGTGTAACACAATTTCTGTGATGAGAAGATGTATTAGATTTGTACTTTACTGGACCTCGTTTGTTGTTTCTGTTCTTCTGCCATGTACGAATTAGATGTTGTGCGACTTGAATACAAACCTAGCGATGCCTTCGGTCTCTGATTGGCGCAGTGTAAAGAGTAGTGAATCAGCTCAGCAGTGCTAATGGAGCCCCCAGTGAGGAATATGACGCAGTTGTTTTTGACTTTCCACAGGCTAACCGGTTTATGATCCATGGGATGTACTGAGGGCCACTATTAAGCTAGCTATGCACATCGGTAGTGCCACGACAGACCATCCATTCAAGTGAAGGTAGAAAAACTGTGCCAAATGCCGCAGAACTTGGTGAAGCCTTTCGCACGTTCAATACCGCCACTGACAGATGGCAGAAATTATCGACCTTACGCTGTCTCCTCAACCCGACATTATCGAGATTTCTGACGGTGACCAAGGAAGCACTCCTCCTAGCCGCCACAGCCCTACACAAGAAAACAAGAAGCGCAAGAAGAAGAAAGGGAAAAGTCGAAATTCTAGCTTTGCCACCCATACTGGTGGTGATTCTGTCCAGCTCTCGACGGCTCATTCTTCGCAAGCCGGAAACGAACACGACACCTTGGTTGACGAAGCTACGCTTCACCTTATACCTGCGTCCGAGCCCCACGCTCAGAATTCTTCGCCTACTGCCGACGAACCTGAATTTTTCATTCTCGACGGCTCAGCTGCTCCCGTTATCGACGACTCTCCTAGTCCGGAACTTGTGGAATCCCATGGGGATGGAAACAAATTATTATTGCCGTCTCATGTTGCAATCCTCCATGGCGACGGACTCGAAGTCCCCCCCGACGTGATCCCACCACCGAAAACAAGCTCAGACGATGACGAAGAATATATAGAGTACCTCGACTATGAAGATCGCAAGGTCTGTTCCATCACTGTATTATCTCTCATACACTATGACACCTGTTGTTTGAAGGCCCCTGGGCTAGTGCGCTATTTTGAAGTCGAAGGAGAAGACTCTGGTCAATCGAAACCATCGATATTTAAATGCAAGAAATGTGGTGCAGAGGGCGACCATAAGACTTACGAGTGTCCCATACAGATAGTAAGCCACGTAAAGCATTGAACTTGCATCATCGCTCACCAGTTTCCAGTGTCTAACATGTGGTGCTCGTGACGAACATTCTACACGAAGTTGCCCGATCAGCAAGACATGCTTCAACTGTGGCATGAAAGGTCATATCAATAAAGTACGGATGTCGCGCGTGTTTTGTGCTGTCACCCGTCATAACACATTATAGATGTGCCCCAATCGATTCTCAGCACATATGGCATCATCCGATTTGTATACGGACTGCGAACGTTGTGGATCCACAGAGCACAAGATGAATGTATGTCAGCACCTACATATGCAATCATGGAACCCATGTGACTTCATATTGTTATAGGAATGTCCGACACTCTGGCGCATATACCAGTACGTGAGCGATGAGGAACGCATCACGATCATACAGAGTCGAGAGGAAAGAAAAGGATTGGCGGTCGGCGAAGGAGGCGAAGGGTACATCGGTGGAGGAGTATGGTGCTATAATTGCGCGAACGTGGGTCATTTAGGTGACGTGAGTGAAATCCATCATTATGTCCAACTTCCTTGATATCAGACGACCCTAGGATTGCGATGAACTACCGCATCCGGCAAGCTTTCCCGCCGAATACTCGGCGTTTAGCTTCCACAATGTTATGTCAGGTCCATTCTATGATCCTGCTGCCGAGCCGATATCTACAAAAGGCGTGTCCCAGCCTCATTTACAGGCCGACTGGGATGTAGATACGCCTGTAGACGTTGGCAAGCGGGGAAGAAAGAAGGACAAGGAGAAGCTAGAAAAGAGATTCAGGGAGCAGGAGGACGAAGGCGATGATTGGTTCAACAACACCCGGAACGCAAAGAGAAGAGGAATGGATCAGCAAACGCGGCCACCGGGGTCGCGTGGAAAGACGATGAAGTTCGGGCAGTTCAAAGATGGTGGACATGGGCGCTCCTCTCCACCGCCTTCATCCAACGAACCAAGCTTGCTCGCACGACTCGGCGACCCTCATGGAGGAAAAGGAAAGGGGAAAAAGAATCGCGACCGCGACCGCTATGAATCATCGCACCAGTCCGACAATTCCATTCGTATTCGGGGAGCCGCAACCAATCCAAGAAACCAGGACGGTAAGTATGCAAATTCGCGCAAAACCGATTCGGAGCCTGGTCAGGATCGATGGGATGGAGACAAATCAGGACATCGAGGGTCGAGACGGGGCCAAGGGCCACGCTACAAAGGTGGATACGATAGATGACGATGTGGATTTTACACGGCAGTTTGAACGCGGTCGGGCGGTTGATTTCGACGCCGCAAAAGTTGCCTGCCAGCCACACGTTTTCGAGTGTCGTGACAACTCGAGACCGTGCGGCTCGCTTGCAATTCTGGTTGTTACTACCACGCATCATAACTTGGACATACATACAACACAATACTACCCTATCGATGTCACTGCTGAGCGGGTTAGTGGCGTCTCCGACGCTCGACCTGAGTGCCCGGTCGAAGGGTGCACCCTCCAGGCTCGCATCCACAACCGTTGATGCGACCCCATCAGCCTACTCTGACTTGCTACCCATCGGCCCTGTCACCCGCGCTGCGATCTCCATCGAGTACGCATCTCTACGACACGACAAGCATTGTCCAGCGGGCATATACGTCACTCCGTCTGCAGAGAGCATGCTCATCTGGGATGCCGTTCTGTTCGTACACAAAGGCGAGTGACAGCAATCCATCCTCAAAGTGACCAAGCCGACCCCACACGTGCTTTCTCCAGGCGACTATGCGGGTTCCGTCCTCAAGTTCGTCGTGGTGTTTCCCGACAACTATCCCGATCGACCACCTACTTTGCGCTTCGTGACCGACGTGTTCCACCCGCTCGTCGCGAGTCAGACGGGGATATTTAATCTGGCGGCGCGATTTCGGCCCTGGAGGTGAGCATCCCATTAGCCGTTGTCGTTGGGCGTTTCGTTGTACGGCGGCGGGTTGACGAGCGTACCCTACGTGTTGCACCGATCGGTCCTCCCCAGACCCAAGGAACATCGTATCCACCACGTTCTCTACTTTGTGAAGACGGCCTTCAAGGAGTGCGCACTAGAGAAGCTGAACGAGATGGACGTAATGAATAAGGAGGCTTTCAAGTGCGTGTCGTCTTTGCTCGTCGCCTCCCGAGAATAATCTGCTCACGCACGTTTCGTCCAGGTTGTCAGTTGTCTCCCTTTCATCTCGTGCTCCATCTCTCATTGGTTTCTCTACAGATTCAAGGAGAACAGATCTTCTTTTGCAGCCCTTGCCCAACAATCCTCCCAGTTATCGCAATCGCCGAGCGCGCTCTACGATGTTCCAAGTTCGAGAAAAGCTTATTCGTTCCCCTTTGCCTCAACGAGACCGGAACAGGTTGATAGGATTCTTGAAACGCTTTCAATGAAAACACCCTCCTCGGGCGATCACCATGGAAAGCAATAGTTCCGCCATGTATTATCCGCTTACTCAGCTTGGACTTGTAAGGCAAGCGTCGAATCTGGTCTTCAGGATGTGTCGTATACGGATCCATCTCTAGTCACACAAACGGACATTCGTCACAATGTGATGGGTGATTCTGATTATTATTCTGATGGGCGCTGGATATAATCTATCGACAGTGTCCATTATTCGGCATCTATATCATAAATATCGAGCATACTACGGGCTGAGGGAGGGGCTCGTTTGAATTAGTTTAACATTACTAGTTAGCTCTATCACTCTAGCATTTCTATGCTGTCCCAACCTGCAGCCGAAACGTGTCCCCAAGTTATTGGCCAGGGTCGTCGCTGCTGTTGTCATTGGCGCTGAACAGCCTGTCGTTCAGGCGATGCACTGCACCAATGTAAGGAGTGTCCGTGCCGGTGTCATCGTCCTGCTTTCGCACCGTTAGTACCCTTGTGGTCAATATTCTTGCAATACGCACCTCTTTGACCCTTCCAAAATGCTTGGAAAGCTTCTCGATCACCAAACTGTACGGCAAGTGCTGAGTCAATTTCCTGAAATTGTTCCGTAAGCCATCGCCCGCTCTGGTAGCTCCTACTAAACTAATTACCGTCGGGGCTGAACATTGAGGGAATGTCGGGCATCCAACGCGGAGTCAAGCACATTGGAAGAGTGAGCACCCTCGCTCACGGATAGCTTGATAGAGTACTCTTTGTCAGAGTTACCACGGCCAAAGTTCCTTTCATAAAGCTCGAACCTAGAGCAAACGAAAATGATGAGACATTTAGAGGATACAAGAACGAGACGACGAACGTGATGTGTGACTGCATCGTGCATCATTAGCTTTCCTAGTTCTATGCTGAAGAATGGGGGACACGCACGCAGTAATCCAATTCAGGGATCCGTCTATTGGCTATCGGCAGTCCAGACAGTAAAACGAGGTTGACGAGTGTGTGGATATGGCTCTCCTTTGTAAAGTACAGGGTGACAGAACTCCCTCCGTTATTGCGAGCAAGTTCGAGATCTTCAACAACCTTTCGAAGCAGAGGAAGGGAAGTCAAGACTCCTATTTCTTCTCTGGATTCAGGAGAAAAAGGAAGAGGTATTATGACGTCAACAAAGTAGACGTCGGGATAAACGTACTTTTCATCAGGATCAATGCCGTACTCTTGAGGAGCAACTAAGTCGAAAAGCGCCTTTGCACGACCATACAGCTCGTGGAGCTTGCGATCCTGCGCTTGATTCGGTTCTGACCCTTGCCCAGCATGCTCGTCAAAGATGGAAAACAAAAATTGCCGATGGTGGAGGGCGCAATATTTTATGGTGTCGTATAGTTCAGAGACCTAGAATAAGGCACCCTAAGCAAATAGAAGATCATATAATGGACTGGGGTGACGTACGCGGGATGGATCAAACTTTTTCTGTTCTACGTCACAAAAATCTTCAAACAATTTCTCCCAACGTTCTCGGAAGAGCCAGGGCTCATCGCCGCAGCACCTGGGAGTGTTTGATAAGAGCATGTTTTTCTATATGCATATAAACCATTACACACCAGCGCTCTTGAATCTTGCCAACGTCCATAGTTTCAAAATTCTTGCGCATGATGGCGCGGAACGAACTTAGGAGTTCGATCACTTCCTTTGTCACGAGTTAGGTCGAGGAGGTGCAGGTTTTCGTGCGCTCTTACTTTCACCACTTCAACTGGCTCCTTCTTCATGCTCTTTGGCCATGTGAGTTCTGGTCGCTTCTCAGGCTCGCCAGGCCTGAGCAATATCTTGAGTCGCTTCTTGACGTCATCCATGAGATCCTTCGCAGCATTCGAGTCGTCTAAAAGATCCTTGCGGACGACAAGAGCAGGGGGTCCTCCGTGAGAATTTGAACCGTTCTTATGTAACGCTACAATGTTTGCATTGTCATCCTGAGATGAGCGGGAGGACATGGAACTGGCAGAAGAAGAGGGGGCATAGTTTGATTGATTGTCAGCCAAAGCTGCAGCGAATATCTCCGCAGAGGCAATGACGCGTCTCTCTGATGAGGTGTAGATCTATGGCGTAGGGTTAGAAGACATGGCGATGTCGAAACCATTCGAATGTAGAAATTTACCGTGACGTTCTGGAGGGCATCCTTGTCTATGCGAGAAAATATAAGCTTCTCGAGGCGCGAACAGCTGGAAGAATAACCCACTCATGATGGAAAGGTCTTTCTTCATATTCTCGCCGAGATCTCTAGACTGGTATCTTGCTGAATGTGTGAACTGCAGATCGGAGCCATATTTGGATATTATGGGGGGCGTCAGATGAGAAACGATATCTTACCTCACCACCCCATTTAAATACCAGAGTTAATTTAGTTAACTTTCGTGGTTGACCGGCCTGCCGTTTCGAATATACAGGCTTGAGCTGCGTCTTCGTTCCTGGTAGGTCAATCTTGCTGAAAAGAGCATTACTCAATTGCGTCAGCTTCGCATGATAATCGCCGTCAGCTCCAAGGGACTTGGCCTCCTCCACTGCTTTCACCACTAGGTTCAGTTGCTTCCGTTCCCGGAGTATGATCTCTTCCTTCTCGCCGTTCAGTAGGCGGACGAAAGGCTGGGTCCAGACATCGCCAATCGGGAAGTTGAATTTCAGCTTTTGCTTAGGGGTGCGATCCGCATGTCGAAAAACGGTCACGTTCGCCTTTAGGCGCCAACTTGCGGACTGGGAAAGGGCGTCGGCTGGAGGGAATGGACGATCTATGGAAGACGAGACGTGTATGCAGAGAGAGGCGAGAATCTCTGCTGCTTTGTCTGGTCAGCGTGATCGACGTCGTAAGTAGGTTGGTGTGATGGTGATGAGGTGCCTGACCGTAATAAGCTTCATTGCCCTTGACAAAGCTCCATCCGTTTACGTCAATTACCTGGCTGGTTTGACCGCCTCGGCATCTCAGCATATCGAAACCACAAACGTTCTGACCAAACGCTTTGCAGATCTTGGCGGCGTACAATTTCTCTCGTTCGCTGAGATGGGTGATAAAGCTGTGAGGAAACGGAAGGTAAGGCGGGATATGAATAGTGAACGATATGGGCATACCGTATTTCTTTGCCTTCTGTGTTTCTGCGGACGACACCGTCTACGACGGGAGACTTACGAGTTTCTGCGTGGAAATAGTCTGTGCCAACAGTGTAGACCTTGATATCCTCAGAGTTGTCGACATCAATGAACTCTTCGTAGATGTAGGATCCATCCGTTCGAGGACAATTCAGGTTGGGATCGAGATCGCTGGACTTATTTCCAACCTAGATGGAGATGAAGCAGAGACAGGGGAGGGAGAGGGACGGGCGAACCTTCCTGAACAAGCGACGACCGCCGCCACCGCGAAAGTAGATATACACGTTGTGGTCCTCGCCGCTGACGGGTTTCTCCACAAAAGGCTTTTCCATGACTTTACCGTCAATGATGATGGCATCGCCATCGCTGCGCATGGTCACCTCTGGGGTGACACGAAAATCGCCGAGCTGAATACCAAGCTGATCGGTCATGAGCTGCCTGAGCTCTGGATCGACACGAGGGCCGCCGTCCCGGGATACCTCGAGACGCTGCGGGGTCGGGACCTGGAGATGATCGAGGACGGCGCCGACGAGACGACGGTCCCAGAGGAGGGCCTGGGGTGGAAGGTCGTTTATGCAAAAGGGGTTGCGGAGCTTGACATAGGATATGGCCTTGTCGAGGGGAAAGTCTGTGGAGAAGAAGGAGATGAGGACGTCGCAACGAGGCCAGTTTTCGACATCTAGATAGTGGGTGAGCTGAGAGGGAGATGAGAGGAGGGGGAGGGGCGCGCCTTCATCTAGTATGACCTTGTCTCCGAACACCTTTACTTCTATCGAGCCTCGGGACCACTCGACGAGACGTGTGAGGATCTCACGCATCGGCTTTGAGCGGGCCTTGATGTCCATGGCACAAATGCCGAGGATGACTGGTGGACGTGGCTCATGGAATTGGGGAAAGTCGGAATGTGAGGCGATGGAAGAGCGAGAAGAAGACCTGGTGAGAATCGAACTCGAACGGGGAGACGACTGGTCCGCGGATCCAAGAAAGGCGGAGATGCGCGACTGCCTCTCCCGTGACGATTGCATGAAGAAGAAAAGTGGCACAGCCACGGGTGGTTTCAGCGACTGATAGCGAGACATTTCTGCGCGGACTCGGACAGCTAACAACGCTGGACCGCCAGTTTATATGAGCGACCATCATATTATGCCCACGGTGCACCCCACCGTTTCCCATCCAGGTCTTCAGCGCCAGGCCAGGTACGGGTGCCTTGGCCGACCCCCTTCCCAAAAAGGAAGTTGGAACAGGCACCGCGCCCTGTCTAAAAGAAGCAAGTCATTCTAGTCATAAGTCACGTTGTCGTGGGAGCTTTCCCAGCCCCTATCGATGGCTTGCCTCTTTTAGGCGGGCTGGTCACTATCATCATCATCATGAGGCATTTGTGCGCCGATAGCACAGAGACATTTTTAGTTTTTGATTCGTGACTCGTGAACATGGCGGACATTAGGAATAAAGTTACATGTTACAAATTTAAGATTACTGTTCTATCGCCCTGTCATGATAGATCCAACACAAAAGAAATGGAGCGCCGTGCGTCCATTCGTATGTTCATAAAAAAACAACCGGAAACGCTACTCCTGGACCTTCTCTCAGATCCGGATTATGTTCGGTTGGCGTTGACAGCAGCAACTTGAAATGTCAGCGAAGGATGGTGCTGAGACATAAGCGATTCGTCATCCATCATTCGCCATATCAACTAGTCCCGGCGAGGCATTTTATGAACAGCTTTAAATATCCAGCCCAGATGCCACCATTCAGACAGCATGAACTCTACCATCTTCGTCTCCAATATTCACTGCGCCAGGTACGTATCTACCGTCTTGGCACTGATTAATGATCCCTCACCCCTCTTTTCAGTTGCGTGCGCACCATACAACACACCCTCTTCGCCCTCCAGCCCGCCCCCCTCTCCGTCGATGTCTCCATCGTCTATCAGTCCGTCTCGCTTCATCACCCCTCCGACCTCTCGCTCGCCCACATCCACGCTGCTCTTGCCGACGCAGGCTTCGATGTGCTCGATGACTCCCCTACCTCGGCTTCCCCCTCCAGAAGGCGCTCCAGGCATGTCCAGCAGTGCTCGCTCTGCCAGCGAGATGATCCGGATGTCACCCTACACAAGCTCACCCTGTCTATCGGCGGTATGACTTGCTCTTCCTGCGTTGCCACTGTCAAAGAAATGGTCTCCCGTCTCCCCGGTGTCTCTGAGGTCGTCGTCAATCTCCTCAGCAACTCTGCCACCGTCTGCGTCGAGAACATGAGCCTCGTCCCCTCCGTTACCAGCACAATCGATGACTGCGGGTTTCAGGTAGAGCTCGTCAGCGCGGAGCCGGTCTTACCCTTGCCTTCCGCTTACCAGCCGCCCCCTGTTGATTTACGTACCGTCACTCTCCACATCGACGGGATGTACTGCCAGTAAGTCCCTGTCGTTGCTTGGGGTCGCCATCTCTCACCCTTTGCCACCAGGCACTGCCCCCGAAAGGTCCTGGATGCACTGCAGGACCTTTTCCCAAAAGTTTCTGTCAGCAAGCCACCCACTGATCACAATGACCCTCTCATCGAGATATTGTACGAACCTAGCCCTCCACATTTTACCCTTCGCGATATCGTTTCCCGCATCTCCTCTGCAGATCCCGCGTTCACTGTGTCTCCATACCAACCTCCTACACTTGAGCAGCGGAGCCGTAGCATGCAGTTGTACGAGCAAGTGATTCTCCTAAGACGTCTTCTCGTCACCTTGGTCATCGCGATCCCTACGTTCATCATCGGAGTCGTGTACATGAGCCTCATCCCCCAGGGGAATGCGTCCAAAGCATACCTGATGCAGCCCATGTGGAGCGGAAACGCGTCGCGGATACAGTGGTCCATGTTCTTTCTGGCCACACCCGTCATGTTTTATGGCGCGGGGCTCTTCCACCGACGGAGTGTGAGAGAGATAGTGGTGACCTGGCGAAAGACAAGCTCGACACCAATCATCGACCGATTTACCAGATTTGGTAGTATGAACCTACTGGTAACGCAATCTTCTTCAAATGGCCCCTGAGCTCGATCGCTCACGCTCTACACAGGTCTCCACCGGCGTGTCTGTGGCATATTTCGCCTCCGTTGCACTCCTTGCGCTCGCGGCGTCCCAGCCACCCGCTTCGGACGGAATCGGCGACAACACTACTTACTTTGATTCTGTCGTCTTCCTCACCTTGTTTTTGCTTTGCGGTGAGCACGAGCCAAATACGGTCTCTGTTCAACTGACCTCTGGTCCAGGCCGGTACCTCGAAGCATACAGTAAGGCACGAACCGCGGACGCCATCACAGCATTGGGATCCCTTCGGCCGGCAGAGGCACTCTTGTTGACCTCCCGTGGTCCGTCCGACGCGGCCACGTATGCTTGTCGTGACACGGACGTCGAAAAGGGCGATCCGCTCACTGTTGGGGACGGTGAGCTTGCCGTCGTCGGTGGGCCAATGAGAGTCGAAAAAGTGTCCGTCCAACTGCTCGAGGTTGGGGACGTGGTCCGTGTCATGAACGGAGCGACACCGCCCTGCGACGGAACGATCGTTTCTGGGGGCGGGACCACGTTCGACGAGAGTTCCCTCACCGGTGAGGCCCGGCCGGTCTGGAAGACGGCCGGAGATCGGGTATTTCTCGGGACGATCAACAAGGCGAGGGCCGTCGACGTCAGAGTAGACGCCATCGGTGGCGTGACAATGTGGGCGATCCAAAAGATCGTTATTTTGATATCCATGTAAACCTTATCGTCTTTTCAGGTTAGACAACATTGTCCGGACCGTCCGTGAGGGACAACTTCGGCGTGCCCCGATCGAGAGGATCGCAGACGCCGTCACGAGCGTCTTCGTCCCCATCATCACGCTCCTCGCCATCATCACGTGGGTTATCTGGCTTGCCCTCGGTCTGACAGGTCGCATCCCTCCCGATTATCTCAACATCGAAGTCGGCGGATGGAGTGCGTGCTCCTCTCGTTTCGCTTTCTTGTTCGTTGACTTGCCTGCCCTAGCTGTCTGGTCGCTCGAGTTTGCGATCGCAGTCTTCGTCGTTGCGTGTCCTTGCGGCATCGGTCTCGCGGCTCCGACCGCCCTCCTCGTCGGTTCCGGTCTCGCAGCCAAGCATGGCATCCTTGCACGTGGCGGAGGGGAAGCCTTCCAAGACATGGCGCAGGTCGACATCGTCGTGTTCGATAAGACCGGAACGCTCACCGAGGGAGGCCAACCCTCCGTCTCTCACTTTGAAGTGTCCTCTCGGATGACGCAATGGACGTCCAACGTCATCCTTGGAATTGCGGCCGAGCTCGAGTCTGCATCGTCCCACCCGTTAGGCATCGCGATCAGACAATACGCGGTGCAGCATGGAGCACCACAGTCCGACGCCGCTGACTTCGACGAGGTGGCCGGGCGAGGTGTAAAGGCCCGCTTTGGGACCTTGGGCTGTACGGCCATCATAGGGAACGAAGGCTGGATGCACGAGCATGGAGTCATTCTGGACAGTCAAACGACGACGACGCTGGCCAAGTGGACGGCCGAAGGCAAGAGCATCGTCCTCCTCGCGATCGACAGCGGTAGCCCAGCCACCTTTTTCGTCGTGGCCATCTTTGCTATCACGGACCCTCTGCGGGCAGAGGCTCCCGCCGTGATCCGACTTTTCAGAGACATGGGCATTGGAACGTGGATGATCTCTGGTGACAACACGTCCACAGCAAACGCTGTCGCAAAAGCGGTTGGCATTCCAGAGACGAACGTCTTGGCGGGGGTGCTTCCCCACCAGAAAGCGGAAAAGGTTGAATGGCTGCAAGCCAACGGTATCAAACGCCCCAGTTCGAGATTGCGGAGGCTTTTCGGCAGAGAGAGGGTGCACGAGCGGTGCATCGTGGCCATGGTCGGCGATGGCATCAACGACGCACCTGTGAGTTTCCTTTTCGCCCGTTTTCGATTTCTCGGCGTATTGACGGTTGCTTGAATAGGCTCTCGCTGCGAGCGACGTCGGTATCGCCATCGGCTCTGGTAGTGATGTCGCCATCTCTAGTGCATCGTTCATCCTCTTATCCTCGAACCTCAAGAGTCTCCTCACGCTGTGCGACCTGTCGCGAAAGGTCTTCAACCGCGTCAGGCTGAATTTTGTGAGCATCCCGCGGATCTGTAACTTTCACGATTGCGGTTCGCTCACGCGGTGCGTGCAGGTTTGGGCGTTCATGTACAACATTATTGCGGTACCGGTCGCCGCAGGCGTGATCTACCCCGCTGGTCACGCTCGTCTTGCGCCCGTGTGGGCATCGTTGGCAATGGCCCTGTCGTGAGTCTCGCATCAACCAACGTGTGTAGATTTACGGGTGCTGACCTGTCGTTTCCCCCAGCTCCATTTCTGTCGTCCTTTCTTCGTTGTCGCTCAGGTTGTACAAAGAACCCAAAGTGTAACAGGGTCATTCAAGTCATGTATTTTCAAACGTAGTGTATTGATACATCAGTGCCACCTGTACGCACCCAGGCTAGGACGTCTTCTGTTGCTGCAAAAGTTGATGTTCCTTCTTGGTGCGATAAAAGTCTGAAAACGACAGCCGAATACCCAGGAACCGGCAGTCGAGATCGGGGTGGGTTTGAAGCGCATGCACGATAGACTGTGCAGAGTCGCTAAAGGACGTCCCGTACTCTTTCACGAGCGCACGGATTTTTGAGAGGGATTGAGGGCCCATGCGATCCGGCGGGGCTGGGACAGAGTGGATCCCCTGCCAGAGACGTAAGGCGTGCGTGGATAACAATGA